>MU825396.1:6779919-6935742 GCA_029204205.1 Desmophyllum pertusum
GAATATCATGCTTTGTCCTTGCAATAAATCGCCGATATCTCGGCGATATATCATTCTAGCGATAATTTACCGCAACGATATTTCGCTGAGCCAAACTAGATTTCGTTCTAGCGATAATTCGCCGCAACGATATTTCATAGAGTCAAGCGAGATATCGTAACTATATTTCCCAGAGTCAAACGAAACATTGTGTTACCGAATCCAAATAAAATAATGGAAACGAACGGTTGTAAGCTGCTTCTTAAACAATAAATTAATAAACGCTTCCATACAAATAAAATGTAAAACGTTGAAATGGCTTAGGAAACGTTATAAACTCAAAGCATTTGCAAATAAACCGACTGTCGATACAAGTTTTGTTTGACCACCTCAATCACGTAAGCAATATGAAAGTGAGCTTCGAAATTACTCATTCCATAGATCTTGACATCAAGTTAAAAAAGCAAGCAAATGTTTTAGGTACTTACGTACGGAATGGCAACTTTCATCTAAACTCCGCCATAGATCCATAGATGCAAAACAAATGCGCGCAATAGAAACCAAAGAAATGTGAAACAAACACAAGTCGAGACTTTGGTAAATAATTTTAATTGCCACGATTCCAACCATATTTCCAATGCACTTCAAATGAGAAACTTCCAAAGTCACACATTTCGCAGAAAAAACGATTTACTGTAAATAAACAATGATAAAAACAAGCGATACATAAAGCGAACAGGCAAAGCGATAGATCGAGTACGCGAATCGTCACATGTAGAATACACGTGACAACCAATAATTGAGGAATGCTTTCTTTGTGAATGAAACACGTGATCTCTAACCATGACCGTCTTTACAAACTCAGAAAGGTCCAAATTGTTTGACCTTTGTAAAGCCCTGTGTCCATTTGAAATAGCTCTGGACTTCATTTTCGCAATTATTTGTTTGCAAAACAAATCTTGGATGCAGTGAATGAATGTATAATTGTTATTAATGCCTGTAATGTCGGGCTTCACATGGCCGCGTAGGATACATATGTACGGATTAAATGATAAAAGTCATGGATTTATGAATGTGAGTACTTTGTTTCCTGATCATTATTGATATAAGGCTATCTTAACGGATAGTCCGCCATTTCAATATCTGAAAAAGTTAATATATGGGTGGCACTTGCCGTTGTTCGAGTGAGACCAAGTTTTTTTTCCGCTCGTCACGTTGTGGATCGTTGCGACGCCGCTCACAGTTCACACAAAGGAAAAAACCACTGGCAACCCCCCTGGCAACCAGGGTAGAGTGGTAACATTATCTCACTGAATGGCAACAATATCTCGCTTAGTGGCCACGATGTATCGCTGAGTAGCAATGATATTTCGCTGGGTGGCAACGATATTTCGCTGAGTAGCAACAATATTTTGCTCAGTGGCAACGATATTCGCTGAGTGGCAACGATATTCGTTGAGAGGCAACAATATCTCGCACAAGGCTCAGCGAAATATCACAACAATTCGAACAATAAATGTCCCGAAATATCGCGCGATATATCATTTCAAAAAAATATTGTTCAATTTTGCTAACTGAACACCGCACTAGACGTTTTGCCGCTGCTTGGGCTCGTTGGCTATTTATTATCTCATATCCAACGCAGGCTCATGGAATAATAGGGACCTTAAGCAACCACGACGGCAACGCCATGGAAAACGTCACTTAAAAAGTGAATTCACGTTCCTATAAACTATTGCGCGATTATTCCAACACGTTTAATTTGTCTAATGTGGCCGAGCTTTCCAGGAGCTGAATTCATAGCGACAGAGTCCAGATAGAGAAAGGAAAATTAACCGTCGTGTGTTCCCATTCTCCATAATCTTTTGAATTTGGTCATTTCACATTGTTGTTTTGCAGAGGACGGCTAAGAAATGTACAAAGTTTGAAAACGCCCATGCAGAGCTATTGTACTACTAATTAAACCTATTGTTTTGTGACGTTCTCGTCGCCGTCGCCATCGTGGTTGCTTAAGGTCCCTAATATTATTGTGAAATATCAAGTCACTGACCTTATATGTAAGTTACATATCGCAGTTTGGGGGGGGGGAAGACAAAAGTTCTCTGCACATAATTGCTGGATCTTCCCAAACAAAATGTTGCCAAATTACAAATAACATTTAAACAGGAAGATTTGTCAAAGACAAGAACAAATTATTGTGGCCAAAATGTGGCCAAAAACCATATGGCTGCTGCACCACACACATAATAGGGAGCTTAAGCACCAACATTTTTTAACCACAAACGGCAATAGCCTCCTCCGCAGGCAACTCCTGGGTCTCCGGGGTCTGGGGCAAGAAAGGGGCAAAAGAGCGGGCACTGGGGCTGAGGCGAGCGAAAAGCGGGGTTGCCTGCCAAATCCCAACGTACTTTCTATCGTCTGCGCATATCGGCCGCGCATTACAATTTGATCTTAGCGCAGTGGGGTAAGTATGAGTTTGGTTGTCAACAATATGGCGTCGATGGTCGAACTGGAAGTGACAAACTAGCGTCCATATAAAAGCAGCAGGATGAAGAAACTATTTTACGTTTACTGTGACGTGGTCGTTCTTTCAAACTTCCTTCACGGCAAGTAGCATAAAGGAGGCTGCAACAAAATTTGCAAGACAACCCCTTACCCTTTCATATACCATTTTTCACAGAAAAGGTACCCCTTTCATATACCTTCCATAGAAATTATGAAAATGGTACCCCTTTCACATACCTACAGTAGAAGCACTGCATCCCTTTTCTACACCCTTGTAATGAACTTAATGAACAATATATATCACCAGAAATCATCAAGCATTACCAGTAGAGATGTTAACCAAACAATAATATCTTTACTCGTGAAATCCCTACCCTTTCACATACCTCGAGCCTAAAAAAGGACCCCTTTCGGGCGGAGCCTCCCCGTATAGTCCATTATAGGGAGTACCCCCCCCCCCCCCGGGAGGGTAGTCCTCAAAAGGACTGTTGTTGTTGACTGACATTTTGACAACCTGAGCGGAAATCATCTTCAGAGTCAAGTCAATGAAAGAAATATTTCACCCTTGCATCTGTTCATGACTTTAACCCTTTAAGCCCTAACAGTGATCTACATTTTATTTTCTCCTTACAATCACAATAGAATGTCAAACAGACAGGTGTTGAGAATATATCATCAACAAGGAGAAATTGTCATTATTTGACATCAAATTATCAGAATTAAAACTACAAAAAAGTATGTTAGTAAGGAGAATATATGTGTTGATATTTGGGGCTTTAAGGGTTAAGCTGGTTGGCTTCCAGTAGAAAATCTACATGGTTATCAATTTTTATGGGTGAGGAACAGTTTCATTCACCGGTATGAAATAATAAAGATTGTTATAAACATAGGTTTTTATCAAAGGGGTGGTGGTCATATTAGGTGGAATTTTTGATATTCAAGCAACTTGAGTGTTTCAGGCTGTTTTATACACCCCTCCCCTTAGAAGGTAAAATTTGGAAATAGTCCTATTATACAGTGTTGTGTTTTAGCCCATAATTTTAACAATGCTGCTGGTAGGCAAGAGGACTTTCAGATGCAATATTTATTCAGGATTACAGACTGAAGGAGTTGTTTTTAATAATGATGAATGAAATAAAGATTTCTGCCCAGGGGGCAGTGCCGCCCAATAGTGTATGGGTTTTCACAACCTACATTCATAAACAGGGTATGGACCGGTATGAGTTATGCTGTCATAGACAGGGTACATGGGTGCCCTTCAGTTATCAGGAATGATTTCCCCTGACATTTTCTGCAGGCCCAGCTGCCATCCGACCTTGCTTCCGACAAAAACAATATCAATGAATGTCAACAACAGATCACTCAGGAATCAAATGCTCAAATACACACATATCCCATAAATACAATTCATAAACAGGGTAGGGGAAGTGCAAACTTTTTGACATAAATAGCACACCCGTGGAGGTGGAGAGGATCACGGGTGCACCGAAACACCCACGGCTGGAGACTGACCCTACACATATCCCAACTCAAACTTGGGTTGAGTACCCCCCCCCCCCCCCGATATTTATGTTCATGACTACATTTACCAACAATAACTCATTACACTTAGGCCAGTTCAGACGCCGTACTTCACATGGGCTGAATTGAATTCGATGAATTAAGTTCATGTGAAGTATGGCGTCTGAATCAATTCGGATCGGCTTAGCCGTTCTTCCAGCCTGGCTTAGCCAGGAATAGTGGCTGTGGACCAGCTTTGATTCAGACGCTGAACTTCACATGAGCCGAAACAAATGCATGAATTATTATAAATGTATTTTTCGATATAACAGCAATTTTCCCCTATTGGCTGAATTAAGCTTGGCGTCTGAATCAATTCAGCCGGTCTAAATTAATTTGGGTTGGCCTAAATTCAAATTCGATTCGGCTCATGTGAAGTGCAGCGTCTGAACTGGGCCTTAACACTTCCAAGGTAATCTAATATAGTTTCATCATCATCATCATATCCTTCTCAGGCCCCACCACGCTTCTCAGTCTTTTACACAGATCCCCGTATATATAGTTTCATATAGTTTAGGTTTGAAAAATTCTGGCAACCATAGTACCTCATCGACTTATGCTTATAATTAAATGACTGTTTTATTATTATCTATAAAACTACAATATCCTTGATGTGTTACTTGACAATGCAAAATGTTTATTTCATAAAATCATAAATGGTATTAGCTCATCTCGCTTGAAAACTTTCTGTGAAGAAATGATTGAAATTCTAGCGTAATTTTCAGCTGTAGTCGAATGTGTGAAAGCCGCACTAAATTATATATATGGTACAGTAGACTGAACAGAAACAATCAATTTATACTTTCTGGTCATTAAAATCGCTGCAGCTGTCGAGTCATTGATATCACAATAGTGATCCATCAATCATTAGCCATTGAAATAACTGCTAGCGAGTGCTATATTCATCCTGTTTACCTTTTCTTTTAGTTCCCTTCGGAGTGACTATTAATAGCAGTCCGCACTTCAATTTTTTAGCGGCTGCCTCCGGAAGGTTCTTTCGCCTCTTCGGAACGGTTTACACGTCTTTCAGCGAGGGTTTTCTTCATAATTGAAACTTCTGCTGTGCTTTTCTCAATTGCCTTATTCTTTGTCCTAAAATTTTGAATTTCTTTCCGGTAACTTTTGCTACTTAGGACTAGAATTTTCGAACTCCCACTTCGGTCCGCCATTTTACTTTGGTTTAAGTTGAGCGCAAAACTTTCCCTTGGGGGAGTGGGGTACAGACCATGGTCCAAAAGGTACAGATGCCGGTCCGTACACTTCGGGTTTTGGCAGGCAACTCATCCTTCCTTTTCCTCTCTTCCTGTTCCCCACCCCACTCAGTCACCTTTTTGTCCTCTGTACCAGTCTCTCACTCGTGCCTTTATGTAAGAGTTGCCTGCGGCGGAGGCTAGACGGCAACTGGAAGTTGAATGTTCTCTTCTTTGGCGCGTATTATCAACTTTTCGTCCGTAACATCAAGTTATAAATGCTAAAACAAAAGCTTTCCAACTAATTGGTGGGGATTAAGGCGCGCTAAATGCAGTAATGTTCACCTTCCGGTTGCCGTCCGTGGCTCAAAAACGTCGGTGCTTAAGCTCCCTTATGCCTCATACCAGGGGTTGTCTCAACAACAATTCAAAACCGATACAATTTGTAGATCTTTTCACCAAATTCACCACAAGAGAAAGGAAGGAGAGCATTTAAGGTAAGATGAAGATTAGTCTAACCTGAAATTTTCATTTTTTGCAGTTGAATGATCACACCCTAAAAGACCAGACATGGAATGCTTTAACCACAAACATACCTTGTAGATAACTCCATAACCTATCAGTGTATCTCTTGATGCAAAACCAGTTGGTATAAGGTGAGGGTAGCAGGTGTCTCTGGACAATTCTCTAGAACAAGAGGACCCCGGGCCACCCACAAATAACAGCAATAACGTGGATCATTCTCTGGCTCCTGTTGAGAACAACATCAGTTTTATGAAGAAGAAAAAAGCTCAAATCTTCTAAATTAACTAATTAATAAGAAATAGAAAATGGCATGCATGTTTACATAAACACGGTTATTAAACAGGTTAAAAGCCGGTCCACGTAAGGGTCAATTAATTTTGGAAATGGTCTGAAACATCCCTAAATACAGTATTGATTCATGCGTATAAGTAGAACATTTGGGCGCGTTCGTCCGGCAAAACATAAGTTTATTCAATCGTATTGAATTCCAGAACTAGTTCTTGTATGTCATTGGGCTGTTACTCAGTTTTGTAGTCTTCACAGGAGGTATTTTGATCAAGAAAGCTCGCCTCGGCTTTATATCTAATGCTGAACAAAACCTGAACTACTATGTATTTTTGACTACATTTTGACCATTTTGTATCAAACTATTGCATTATAGACATTATATCTCTGTTCTTCTCACACATTGGAGCCAATGGAATCTTTAATGTAAATGCAACTTTTTTCATATCCTGACAGACCATGACATGGAGAGTTATTTCCATGTTGCACTCAAGAACAAGAAATGGAAACAAAGAGGAAAATATTATTATGAAATACGGATCTGTATACATGTAAACATCACAAGAACATGATGCCACAATTGAGATGCTTCAGTGTACAAGTAATAATAATTTATTGTTATTCAGCACTGTGTCAAAATGTCCTCTATTGTACTGCAACGGCTTGTTATAACTATAGTTAAACTTTAGTTTAAAGTTCAAAGTTGCATCCAGAAACAAAGAATACAAACAATGTAGAAACCAGAGGAAATAAAAATAATGTTGTCTACAAGCTACAAAATGTATCAAAATTTCATCCTTACAGGCATCTATTAATAATTATTGGTTGTCATGTGATCACATTTCCCAAATTACTTGATCCTTACATGAACTGGCTCTTAAAGTCTGTTCCAATCCAATGGATCAGAGGAATCAGGTGGCTTACATGTATGTGAATCAAGCCTTGTAGATTAAATTTGTCACAGACGTGATGCATTACTATGCACAACCAACTGATTGATTTAACTCTCATATGCCAACTACATGTACTGTTAATTACATGCAATTACTTTGAAGAGAAAAAACCACAAGAAGACAAACTGTCACCTGATACATGAAGTGTGTCACTGCTGAATAATATTGCCCAATCTGACTGCTGTACCTGAAGACAAAACATTCTCAAACTCATTAAAAATTCATCAAAGGAAATCATGACCATGACGGACTCACTGACGGACAGCGGGCGGGAGGGCACGGGGCGCAGGCGGGAGGGTTGGCGGGCAGGCGGACAGACGGACGGACGGACAGATATCTGATCCAAACCTCCATAGATTTTTGCAATTTCATTTCTCTGTTTCCTCCTTAGTTTTAGTTTCAATGAGAAGATATATCAAACTCTTGATACAGTGTTTGATCATAATGTCATTTCCAAACCCCTCAAATTTTGTTAAAAAAATACTCCGCTGTGCATTGTATTTTCAACAGGACTCCCTTCTCGGGTTTGGAAATGTGATCAAACCCTTTCTCTCGGGTTTGATATATTACTTTAAACACTGTGAATCTCTGATTTAAACAATAAGAGAAAAGTTGTCATACACTGTACCTACTCAGATGAAATGCACCACAATTTTAAGGAATGAAATACCCCTTATAGTATTTTTTTTCTCTTCAACATTTATTTCAATCACATACATGCACAACACTTAAAAGACATAACTTACTTTACAATACATTAATGACAGTTTATTAACATTGCATTGTAATACATTAATCCAATCACTTAACTTAAAATACAATACCTAGGAACAAAACACTAGAAAGTTTAATTTGTTAAGGCTAGTTAAATTTATTATACACAGTACTGTGCAAAAGTAATGCAAATGAATTTCGATTACTTTCGTGTTTTATTCTCATGAAAATTCAACGAAATTTCGATCTTCGAATCACCTCAAAACAAAAGTCAACAAAATGTGATAAAATGTTGTTGATGAAAACAAAATTTTGAACTAATGAAAATTTGAGGATGCGGAATTTCACGGAATTTCGCAGTATCAAGCAAATTTCGAACCATTGATATTCAAACAATTGAAAAACCAAAGTAGCAATATTCGTACATGTATTTACAAAGAGTAAAAAGGCTGGTTGCAAACCCGTGCATCACATTCAATGAGCAGCGGCAAGCGCTACACAAACCAATTTTGGTTGAAGTTTCCAAGTTTGATAGAACCTTTTACATGTGTACATGTATAATGGCAAATTCTTATGTTTATAATACAGGCTGAGAAATTTCTGAACGCTGATTGGTCAAAACGAGCTGAATTTATCTCAAATACCACTATTGACTTGCCATATTTGGAAGAGAGTGGTATTTCAACGGCTTGAAATACGGCTTGAAATACCACTCTCTTCCAAATATGGCAAGTGTGACAATTGACTCTAAGAAAAGAAAAAACAAGATGGTGGACATTTCTATTGTTTAGCGTGTGGACTAAAGTGGGCATTTCAACGAGATTATCTGTCAAAGTGTCCAAAAACCTACGAATATTGAAAGCAAAACACTTTTGTGTGGTATAACTAAGCTGAACAAAGCATTCCATTGCTTAAACGTTTCAAAACGAAGCTCCAATGACATCTGTAAAGCTACGATCGTCGTGTACTTGGGTAGGATATTTTCCTTGTATTATAAACAAATAATAGCATGAGTTGTACGTAGTATTTGGAATAATACCGGCTCGTAATATTTCAAAATTGTCCAAAATATCACTCGCCGAAGCGGCTCGTGATATTTTGGACAATTTTGAAATATGTAAATTTATTGAATAGAAAGTTGACAATCAAAATAGACATTAAGTGTTTTAACATGGCCCTCGGACAGCTACAACAGTTTTACACACTCAAAAATAATAACGCAACATGTCCTCTAATGTGTTTTAGTGCCTTTGCTGACAGAATTTGGATCTCCATTGTTATTATCATGTCACATTTAACAATTATTCCATGAGCCCGCGTTGGATACGAGATGATAGATAGCCAACGAGCGCGTAGCGCGAGTTGGCTATAATCATCTCGTATCCAACAAGGGCGAATGGAATAATTGTTTTATTAAAAACTTTAGTAACTTCAGGTGATTTTTAGGGATTTTTCAGTTCGATTAAATGAAGCATGCTTTGTATGAAAACGGCGGCAAACGTCTGGCGACCGGCGCTGTCTTCGGTCTGTTCGGTAAACAAGCTGAATGAAAATAGAGCTGCAAGACTGAATTTTCTTCGGATTAATATTCGCTGTTTCTTTTAAAGTTTCGTATATTCTGGAAAATTGTGCAAATGTGGAGCTGAACATTTTCCATTTTACAAGTTGAACTGATGGACAGCTGAACGGGTTGTTTATACGGCGAGCAAATCATGCACGTCTGCGGAATTGTGTTGAGACGAGCGAAACTGAGCCAGTTGAAATCAAGTTCACTGAAGTAAAGAGCAAAGGAAAGAGTCAATATCTTCATGGATGGAGAGAAAAAGAGTGACCTTCCAAGATAATTTCACTGTGAAGTGATCCGCCGGGCTTTGATTGTACCATTACCAACGCTTGACGAACTGTGATATTGTTTTCAATGCTTCGTCTCTGATGGATATTTTTAAGTTAAAACTTATTGTGCTGATTTTAAAAGCTTATTCCAGCTGGAATTAACAAGCCTCTTCGAAATACAAGGTAACAATACTGAATAGGTTAAGCTTAAATTTGTAGTGCAATTCATTCATTTTGAACGAATTTGTGCAGATTTGTATTGGTTTCCGGACTTTCCCGTAAATTGTTTCAGGCTTCCTTTTAAAATAGTGCTCGTTCAGTTGCATTTGTTGTACAATTTCAAGCATTTCCCATTAAATATTTCGTTCCAAACTTTGCTGCATTTTCTAGCAGTTTTGTTATTCGTCTTCAGTCAATTCTGCCGTGAAACAATTTTCTCCGGCGGCCATTGTTCCTTGGAGAGAGAATAAAATTCAGCTCTCTTTCTCGCCGATGCGTTCATGGTATAATGGCTCATATCCCATGGCCTCTAAGCCAATCAAAACTCTAGAAATGCATTATCCAATGGTTCAGTTTTTAATAATAATAGAGATCCAGCTGGAAATTCCTAAGAAGGGTTAAAGCTCATCATGCTATCCATACAAGGGGTGACGAATGGCCTTTCAAAAAATACGGGTCTCGCAAAATTTTAGTTGAATTTTACAGGAATCGCAGTCTCATTTTTTTAGCAGTTCTGTACACGGTACGTCTTGCAGTCTCAATTTTTTCACAAAGCCATTTTGGAGTCTCAATTCGGTCTCGCGATTTAAAAAGTAAAACAGTCTCGGGCTCGCAGAGAAAAACGCTAGTCTCACCGTCTCGAATTTGCCATTCACCACTCCTCATACAGAGCACTCGTTGTAAATACTGTAGATAAAATAAATGCTTACACGTGAGTGAGAGTTTCCATATCCCACATCTGAAAGCAACCAAAGTTGAATCCCACAAGCAAAGAGCTTGTTTGCCTGACATACTTGATAGCTGTCACAAACACATCATCTGAAAAAAAACCATCCTACATTATCCCTTTAAATTCCTTTTTGTGGCCAGTTAGCGAATGGCTTTTACAACAAAACGAAGAACAGGAAGTATGTAAAAATATATGGTTTTTAAGAAGGGAACATTTTCTATATTTCATTCAAAAACTCATTTAATAATTCATACACACTCGAACCATGAACACTTTGGCTTTATTTTGGCTTTATTTTGACTTTATTTTGTCTTTATTTTGACTTATTTTGTACTTATTTTGTATTTTTTTCAGAACTAGCCAAACACAGCCCTGATTCGAAGCAACGGCCAAGACATTTTTTCTACCTTTTTCCACATTTTTATGATAACAAGAGCCAGAATGGCTTTAAGCTCAGGCAGATCGAATGGATTGCATAAGCGTTGTGATGCAAAAACAGGATGTAATTGCGTACAAACGTTACATGTCAGATGTTCAGTGGAGTGGAACTGGCGATAAATAAAAATTTTAGCCCGCAACCGTGATCCGTTAATGTGATACAAAACCTTTATTTATACACGATTTGTTAAGCTATTCATGAAACTCAAACGTTTGCATTTGTAAGCGAGATGAAAGTGAACTATTGAGAAAATTAATTTTCGGCAAACCAGAATGAGCCAGACCCCATGACGCCTCTCCGAGCTAAATATCAAATTCCATAAGCCAAATTTTAGTGATAGGTGTTATATTCTAAAGCTTCAAATTTCTTCATTTTGAAAGTCGATTCCGCTGAAACTTAATAGGGATATTGGCGGATGATAGAATTACATCACGATTGTCGTTTTACTGGCAGATCGCAATTTACGGTGATATTTTAAGATACTAACTTTAGAATTGCGGAAAAGCAATTTTTGTGTACAAGCTTTCAGCTTGAGAAGAGTTCTAAAGTAAATGATTGTATTACGTAGTGCTAAATCGTAACCTCTTTTGTGATGTGACAGAAGCAGATTTTGCAATTTTAAGACTCGTTGAAAGTTATTGGCTTCCAAAGGAGTACAATAATTATTGTGAAAATTAAACTTTGAAACGTTCTATCTTCTTTTTGAAAGGCTTTTTTGCAATTCCGCTTCTGTCACATCACAATACAGTACACTAAGTTTACCTCCGTCGTGTATCAATTCATGAAATTCTGTATCCGTGACGAAAGCTTGGACACAAAATTGCAGGTTTTGCCCCTTCCGAAGACTAACCGAGTCAACACAGTGTGTGACAACAAAAGTTGTGAATCTAATTATGATAATTCGGGACATTGAATTGCACGTGCCGCAAAACTAAGAACAATAACTTTCTAATTACCAATACGCTGAAAACAGCGTTTTCAGCGTATTGATTTTTTCTTTTTTAGTTTTTCAGATTTCTTTCATCATAGGAACAACTGTCGTCTTATGTAAAGCCTTCGTAGGATGGGCTTCTAACCTTTTTGAGCATGAGCCATGGTTCCTACTCAGATTTCCTGCCAGTTTTCTCCCACAGGGTTTTTCTGGCAGGTTTTTTCAGGCCGCCGTTCTAGTCGCATTTGTTTTGTAAGCGGCTGCTCAGCTCTGCTAGTTTAGCCTTTTTGCTGTTCTCTACTTGAATGTAGTTACTGTACACTTGTCACGCTACTTTACGGGTACAAGCTCGCATATTTATGATAATATTGTATGCTAACCTTAGTCTGTTATACTTATTAGTCTTATTTTTCGTGCTTAATTGAGACGTAGCCGGGAGGAGAGTGATTTCGGTTTTGTAACTTACTGGCACTTAGTCTGTTTGTTCCTACATAGTTGGGGATATCTGATCAGGAAAAACTGATCTGTAACATCTGAGTTGTATTTACACCCCAGCCTAACTGGCAGCCTAACTGACAGCCTAACTGACAGCCTAACTTTTATGTTATAAAATGGAAGCGGTAAGCCTATTAAACATATGATTAATTTTTTGTTGTGTGCAAAAGTTATTTAGACTGTATTTTTGGTATACCAGAGGAGAGCTGTCAGGGTTGATAATGGCTACGTTGCGATGATTTTTAATTAAAAACACATAAACAGTAGTTGTTATATTACCATTTGTTAAGTATT
The DNA here is from genome assembly GCA_029204205.1 of Desmophyllum pertusum. Classification (NCBI taxonomy): domain Eukaryota; kingdom Metazoa; phylum Cnidaria; class Anthozoa; order Scleractinia; family Caryophylliidae; genus Desmophyllum; species Desmophyllum pertusum. The sequence goes on from MU825396.1 coordinate 6,792,572, forward strand.
TTAAAGCTTCTGTTTTGTTTTTTTGTCGTGATTCACCTTATACCTCTACTCTGCCAAAGTGCTAGGAGGAGAGCTAGGAGAGAGTATGAATATATATTCGCTTTGTGAAAGTTTTTCTCGGGGAGGATCGAAGACCGGGTTCGAGAGGGCGGCGGAAATCGAGTCTATGTGAAAGTTGGACTGGTCCAAATAAATAATAATTTAGGTCCGCGTAAACTCATCGGAGCGGCGTACAGATTTCGCAATGTCGGTGAGTTTGACTCGTCAAAATATTACATCATTGCACTCACTATGTGGATTTTACTCACTAGGAGCGCCATTAGATAAAATTTTATATCAAGCTACGTTACATTTCGCAATGGTCATCGTTTGCCTAAATGACATTTTATGAATATTCTGCTGTTTGTTTTGTGTGAAATACATTTCTTTTCCGTAAAGGAAAACAGAAACTTGCTGAGATGAGCATATTTAAAAACAGAAACTTGCTGAGACAAGCAGATTTATAATTGGACTATTACGTCATAGAGTCACGTCGAATCGTGACTTGAAGAGATCATCTGTGAGTTGCGTACTACATCTCATACACTAGGAGCGCCATTAGATCAAATTTTTTATCAACCTACGTTACATTTCGCCAGGGTCATCGTTTGCCTAAATTACATTTTATGAATATTGTCCTGTTTGTTTTGTGTGAGATACATTTCTTTTCCATAAAGGAAAACAGAAACTTGCTGAGACTGGCAGATTTATAAAAACAGAAACTTGCCGAGACGCGCAGATTTATATTTGGATGATTACGTCATGGGGTCACATAGGTCACGTATAACCGTGACTTGAAGATATTTCGCAGCGACTGTGATAAACCAGGAGCGCCATTAGATCAAATTTCATATCAAGCCATTACTTTATTTGACCCTATTTGAAATATGACAAATACTGTGCTCTTTATTAAGTGTGAAATCCATTCCTTTATTGTATCGTTTCAGCTTTTCATTTCGTTGCACAGGGAAGATTTATAAATAGCCATTACGTCATTGATGGTGCAACAATTGGTTGCGAAATGTCTACAAGGGATGGTGCAACAATGTGTAAAAGTTGGACTGGTCCAAATAAATAATAATTTAGTAATTAAGCAGAGCGTTCGTAAATCAAATATCGTATAATGGTATTAAGCTACTTTTGGCGTTACATTTCGAGTAAAAAGTGAAAGTTGGACTGGTCCAAAGAAATAATAATTTAGGACCGTGTAAACACATCGGAGCGGCAGGTAAATCAAATATCGTATTAAGCTTCTTTTGGTGTTACATTTCGCCAGGACCGTACAGATTTCGCAACGTCGGTGAGTTTGACTCGTCAAATTAACTACTGGGTGGACACAGTAGGAGCGCCATTAGATCACATTTTTATATATCAAGCTACAGTGTACGTTACATTTCGCAATGATTATCGTTTGCCTATGAAATGCCATTTTATGAATATTCTGCTGTTTGTTTTGTGTGAAATACATTTCTTTTCCGTAAAGGAAAACAGAAACTTGCTGAGACGTGCAGATTTATAAAAACAGAAACTTGCTGAGACGTGCAGATTTATATTTGGACGATTATGTCATAGGGCACGTCGAATCGTGACTGATAGAGATCGTCCGTGCATCTCATACACTAGGAGCGCCATTAGATCAAATTTTTTATCAAGCTATGTTATGTTTTTATCGAGCTACATTACATACGTTACATTTGTTTTTTCCTCTTATTCAACTCTGGCTTTATATTGAGGAATGATCTTCAAAGTCTGCTCAGAGGTAAGAAAATTGACAGTAGGCACTATACGAAAACATCAGACTTCAGCGTGACTGGCGTGACTAATCTGATAGATTTCAAGCAAGAAAGCAGGTGAAACTGCTTTCTTGCTTTAAAAAAATGCCCGGTTATATTTTCTTCGAAAATTCTTGTTTATATTTATTGTTGCTTTCGTGTATGTCAAGGCAAATTCAAAGGGAATCTGCGAAAAAATATGTTTTTCTTTTTTTCCGAGAAAATGCTATTTCAGCATTTTTTTCCAGATTGAAGCTTGATTATCTCTGAAAAATGCGTGGTTACCCCCAATTTTCTTTTTGGAATCCAATAGCCCTTGCTAAGATCTGCTTTTCCCGCATAGTCATAAGCCGCGCAAAAATACTTTGGTATTAGGAGGCACCGTCCTTAAGCCTGCGTGCTTATTTTGGTTGTATTTTCTCCCACGGGGTTTTTCTGGCTGGTTTTTTCTGGCCTCCGTTCTAGCTGCATTTTTGCTGTTCTCTATTGATTTGAGTCTAGTTATTGTAAATTTTTTACGCTACTGAGTTACGGGTACAACCTCGCCAATTTATTTTAATGTTGTATGCTTACCTAAGTCTGTTATATACTTAGTCTTAGTCTTCGTGCTTAATTTAGAGGTTGCCGGGTAAAGAGTCATCCAGCCTAACTGGCACTTAGTTTGTTTGTTCCTAGTTGAAGATATCAGGAAAAACTGATCTGTAATGTCGGAGTTGTGAGTTTACTCTCCAGCCTAACTGGCAGCCTAACTGGCAGTCTAACTGACATTAAGCCTGCATGCTTACTCTTTGGTTGTGTTGACGAAAGTTACTTTGTAAAGCATTATTGAGTATCATTGTATTTAGCAGGAATATGTACATTGTTGCTGTATTTTGTATTGTACATGGTTCGGTTTGGTTCTCGCCAGGCCCTCCCAAAATAAACTTATTTGGTGTATAGTGTTGTGGAGTTATTTGTGGTGGAGTGGAGACAAAATTTTAAGCTTACCGCATATTACTGGCAAATTGAATACTATGGGTCGGGCAAACCCTCCTGTTGTAAGTAAAATACATAAGTAGTACCTACTAATGGGAATCAATTCTATCTTTCAGGCCCTGAACCGGAAAAAGTGGAAGGTGTAATTTGTATATTATCAACAAATCATACTGTTATTTCTTAATGTGTTATTCGAGTTGCTAAAGTTCCTGTTTTTTCCAATTTGGATAGAGAGTTGTTTTCAAGCAAAGTACATTTATCAAATTTGAAATATTATGTATAATGCACCATTGTTTAAATACCGTTTTGAATTATTTTCAAGAAATTTCAATAAATGTCTACTAGGGGTACCATATTGGAAGTGAAATGCTGCCACATTTCATTATCATCGCTGGTTTTATAATAAAACAATGTCACGCAAGATCCTTTCGTGCAATTGCGTCTCAAAATAACCTTATAATAACAAAGCTCAAATCCAACATCTGGTAGTGACAGACACATTTGTTACAATGTCACAGCCAGAAGCACACGCCTTCATCTTTGCTTTCCAAATATTTAATTTTCGAGACAATTCAAGAATATGTAAACCAATTGTGAACACAATGCAACGTGTCCAAATATTTAATTGTCAATGTGATTCAAGTAAACCAATGCAACATGCGTGTGTGAATCGTAGAAAAAAGGAGCACGCGACTCGGATCTCACAAAGGTCAGTTCATATGTTCGCTAGAAACAAGGCGGCTTGGTAATAAAACAATGTCACGCAAGATCCTTTTGTGCAAGAGCGTGTGCAACAGCGTCTCAAAATAGCCAAAATCGGCTACAATCAAGCATCAGAGCAAAACAGCGTCTCCTCGAGCACACAAAAGAAATCCAGAAAACAACAATCGTCTCTTCTCGTGCAAATTTGAGCGTGCAATGGTCGTCACCAATCAGACTTTTCACGCGGAGGGGACTGGGTACTGCTAACAAACATCTTTCCGGCATGCAGCAGACGGAAATCCTGAAATCGAGTCTCAGGACAGAATTAGGAGGCTGCCCTATGCGGGCAGCAATATTGTGTGTTGATGTGTATGCGTAATCGCTATTGAGTTTGAAAATAAATTGTTTAACGTTTGAATTTCCATCATCTTAACTTAAATAATTTCCTTCCTTTTTCCAGAGATGAAGACCGTCGAAGTTCATTGTGTTTTTAGACAACCGCGAGTAGACAAGACACTCATGTGGCTAGCAGTTGTGTCATGTTGGCGCATAAATTTCACTCTTGCCAGTTTTTAATTTTAGTCATAACATTTTGTTTCGGAAATTTCAACAACAAGTTGTAGAGATTGTCCTTTTCCCTAAAATGTCCTGATTTGGGGCAAATCACATCAGCGACTTGTAGGAAATCAGGTCAATAAATAGAGCTTCTGGTGATTATATTCCGAATTTGGGCGCTACACGCATGCGTCTTTTGCACAAGTAGCTTGTAGTGTACCATAAGGGAAACCGCGACACAAAATAAATATATATATACCTTGCGCCGTTGCAGTAGTATTTGAAGCGTTGTTAGAAGCAAAATCTTGTAATTTAATTTTCCATACGTTTCTAAAAAATTTCCAAAAGTCAACATCTTAGGAGAAAGTGATCGAGTGTGCCATGACAAAAACTACCCACACCAAGATATTGTGTCACGCAATATATAGAAATTGCTGCACATTTGACTGCTGAATTCTAGCTTCAAAATAATATGCTCGTGTATTTGCTTCAGCTGTTGCAAGAACGTCTCAATAATGCTAAGATCGCACCTATTGTTGGAAAACTTGATACCACCTACCCCTTTACTGAATAATCGGAAAAGATCGGAAATTCCCTACTTTATACAGAAACAAAATTACTACATTAATTTCTTTGTTCTACGCCATTTATATACCGAAATTTTCTTATTGTAATTTACTTACTAAAACACTACTGTTAGCTACCCTTATTATAATTTGTTTTTCTTCACCTCCCGCCTCGAATAGCCCTGCTTATTTGCGGGAGGTGAAAATCTATGTATTTTAACCCAAGACTTAATAAAGCTTGTTGTTGTTGTTGTTGTTGTATACATGTAGTGCGTAATTTGTGAATTTCAAAATATTCACGTTTGTTTGACTACTGATTTGTTTTCCGTAATTTTTAAGTATGATAAAATCCAGCATATATACAAATGGCCTCACCTAGTTTTGGGCATGTAGCCTCAACGAAGCCCGGCGAATTTAGGTCGCCAAGTTAGCTACTTCTTAAACAGAGAAACGATAATGCTTCCACACCAAAGACCTGAATGAGGCAGTGAATTCACTAGTTTTGGTGCTGTAATATCCATACCTTTGCACAAAGTATGGACCTACAAAGTATTATATCACATAACTTGCTTGCAGTAATACAACATGGCATCTTATAAAAAACATAGGCACGCAAGGCGTGCGGGAGTTATTTTTTTAAACGACGCGCATTCAAAATGGTGTGTTTTGATACCATCCCATGCAAGTATGTGATAAAATTTGTGTTGTTTATCCCAAATTAATTATATTTTATCCTTCTTTTTCCATTTGCATGGATCGTGATAGGGCTATAAGAAGAGAATAAATGCACAGGAGTGAAAATAGGCAATATTTAAACTGAACGCACAAAATAGCTTATGTAATAAGGTTGGGATAAATTATAACATGAAAAACAAAACTATCATATTACATGGGTTTCGGAAAAAAACAACAATACATGTAATATTATGTTACATGTTCGCGAGGAAAACAACAGCATGATCTTATACGCTTGGGAGCAAACAAAGACAAATGCTGTAGGAAATCGACCCCCACAGAGGCATCATAACCATAAATTTTCAGTTTCATTTCTGCAATGTCGCATGGTCTTTTCACATGCGCATAACAACGTCAGGTATCTGATTGGCTATGATTAACTTAACTTTGTACCGGTACAAGTGCACAAGTCTAATCAGAACAGAAATACCAGCTCAAGAATTTGACACTTACCGTGAAAACAGCAAAATGTAAAAGCAAAGCCTGTACATCACAGTAGCACAGTAATTGCACATCTTTCTATAATTAACTTGGGATTGTACAGGTACAAGTATGTAGCAACAGTGAACGCGTTCTAGGAACGGCAAAGTGGAACACTATAAAACCCGGGTATAAAAGGAACGCTAAGGGAAGTCAGGGAACGCAAAGTGGAACGCTAAAGGAACGCTAATAATGCGTTCCATATATATTAAGGGGAACGCGTTCAAGCAATCTGGAAACTAAAGAGAACGTGTTCCAATATTATACAGTAGGTAAAGCACATTAAACGTCCCGACACAAGATTGTACCGTGTATTATTTGTGTCCCTGAGATCTCAAGTTTTCGGCAGGTCCTTGCCATCTAAATTACCACTGATTGTAATTCGCAACACAGAGTTTATAATAACGACCAATCAGATAGATCTGGGAACACAAGCTCCTACGAGCGCAACGTAGACTTTCTTTTGGCTCGTAACGCAATCTGGGCGTGACTAGCCAGTTTCGCTTCAAATTTCTGATCGTTCGACGGTCGCATAGCCTCCTACGCAGACGCTCTTTGGGCTCGTCACGCAATCGTTCCCTGCATAGGAGGCTAACGGTCGCAAGGATGTCGCAAATCGACCTGCGTTGACGGATTTTGGCGTTTCTTTCACTGTTTCACGCAGCCCAAACTAACACATTTGGAAGTCAATGTTATTTTCTAATATTTCGAACTGAAGTAAAAATAAATCTCAAATGACTGAGGTTTTTAAAAACTGATTTATTCTCGAATTCCATGCTCGAAACAGGACTGGAAGTCTATTTTTATATACAAGCGTGGGAAACAAAGCTTCTGATTGGTCAGTCGGTAATTCGATTTAAAAAGTCAACACGGCTGCTTTTACATGCACGTACTAGCCCGCTCGTAGTTCGAAGATATCATAGGATGGAATTTGTATAAAAATTAATTGGTCTCACTTTTTCGCTTGCTTTGTGATCGACCGGCTTTCGATTTATAATTCTCTTTTTTAACTCTTTTTACTTATAGTCTTAAAGTCTCACTGCCGATCATTTACTGGCTATTTCAAAACCTTGACCGGCTGCCTCTCATTTCGCCACAAATTAATCCTCACAACTTGTATATAATATGATATACATGCTTCCATTATTTCACACTTTAGTCTGCATTTTACCCCTGGTCTGTATTCTTCGTTGCATGCCTATTTACGTCCGAGCTAAAATTTACGAAATCACGTCTTCTTTCGACAACTTGAAGTATTTTGATACTTGCCTTTGAAGTTAATGAACAGCCATCACAAACGTATAGTGATGTATTAAATCACCTAACCTAGATGCATCGAACGACAATCACACTAAAATACAAACTTTTACAGAAACACTGCACAACACTACTGAATAAAATCGACCCAACCAGATTTACCTCCAATCAACTGTTGATGAAGAGATCATGACAAACTCCTAAAGCACATTTCAAATTATCTCCTCAATTTGACCACTTTCCGTAAAAACAACGAAATGTACAAAGAAAGCCTGTACATCGCAGTAGCCGCTCTCTTCGCCATTCTTCTAAACATCAACAACAGTATCAACAAAGATGGCCGTCACTAAATGGCTGTTAAAAATCGATATCTACTCGGATTTACTCGGATATTAGAATCAGCTATTTCATTGGTTGTTCATAGTAGCCCCAATCTGATTGGTGTGACATACATGGCAGCAAGATTGTCCGTCCAAACCGCCGGCTAAGAGTATTTTTTTTAGAAAAAAAATAACTCAACAACAAATTTGTAAAGTAGCGAAACCAAGCAAGAGATGGCAAAATCAATAGATAATTCCTCAAAGACCACTTGACGACCGCAGATTGGCAGATTCAAAGCAGAAAACACCGAGGAAAATGCAAAGAAAAATCAAGGCTGTGCTCTAAGAAAAATTGCAGGGAGCACTTCTTTAATTAAACTTTTCATGTATACTACATGAAGCATAAGAATTGAGAAGACTTTTTGTGGATACTACATGAAGTGTAACGAACGTGTTAGATCGTATGCATCTGAAACGATCGGACTCAACGATATTTTGACTTCACCGATGGATTTAAACATTCTGAATTGAGCCATTTTGCCTTGTAAACTTCAATACAACACAAGAAAACAAAGAGAGAAAGGAAATTTATTGTGTGGCTGTTTTCAAAGCTACATGAGTTGAAACTGGAAAAAGAGGTTGCCCGGCCAGGTGACTCTGTAAGTTTTTCTTGTCGCCCAAAGGCAAATGTTGGTCGCCTCAGGCGACCGGTGCCGTTAGAGCACAGCCTTGAAAATCTGTAGAGAGAGCACGCGTTCGAGAGAAGAAAGAAGAAAGTGGATATACATGTCAACGAAATGGCGCTTTCAAAACATCTTTCGAGTGCTGAATCTTTCATTTTCAAGACAGAACTCACTGAAGGTAAAGATGGCTCTGAAGTTACCACATTTAATTAAAATATTGACAAAACTCACAGCCTGGAATGGGTTAAATTACGAATCGAACGAAAACCGAAATCCTATTTAAAATCAAGGAATTTTGAACCTAGCCGATGGGTCATAATCGCGAATAATCAATAATTTGGCTGCACCACTACACGCTTTGTGTAAGCCACACAAAAACCAACAAAATTGGTGATATTGGCAAAGTTAAATCATTTAAACTTACCTGAAGACAAACTCCTCAACTCAGTGAAGTCACATTTCACATATGAAAATCTTCCAAAAACATGGCAAAAACCTATACGTAACAACAAAATAGCAACAAAGTGATAAGTTCCCACACTATACAGAAGGGTCTAAAAACATAACTGACTTGTTGTGTTATTGTATATCATACATTGTACATGGATTAAAACCTAGGATCCAATAGATTGTTAAAAGGAAAAGTTAGTCTTGATGAAGAAAATTGAATACAAATACTAATCACACCTCAAAAATTTTAAAAGCCCCCCCCCCCCCCCCCCCTCCCCAATAGAATCATGAAATTCAGTGTAAAGCACACAATTTTGGGTAATTCTGAAGAACAGCTCCCGAAAAAAACCGACAGGCTACCGACAGGCTACCGACAGGCTACTGATGGTCACCCAACACAAAAATATGACCGTAAAATATACCCACAAACCTGACATCAACATGTTCGATATATAAGCTAACAGTGTGTTGACCACAAAACTCACCAAAAGTGTACAAAGCTGGTATCGTATCTTGGATTCCAAACAGTATCTTTACTTAGCATTAAAGTTATTCTATATACTTTCCATCATTGAAAAGACCATTTGAATTAAAAAATCACGCGAACAGCTCGACTCTTTGCTCGAAACTAAGCTTAATTTCACGAACCATGAGCATGTTTTCGAGTCGCCCTATAATGCTTTGCGAACCCCTTGTGGTATGTTATGTCATGTATGTCTGCACAATGTTTACCTTTAGTCTGACGTCTTTTTCTCTTAACAGGTCGTGGTGCTACTACTGTTTTCCAAGTTATATATAGGCTTTTTTATACAATTTAAATAGAAATAATAAATTCCACGTAATTCTTAACTACTCAATTAGATTTGTTTACGCAATAATCGGTTTTTGCGCGTGCGGAATTTACCTATATAAATTACTGTCATTTATTTTATGACACACTGCATATGTTGGTCAAAGACTTTATTTTATTTGGTGGCTCCTAAAGGAGCCGTTTGTTGTAAAACTAAGCGAACTTAGTTCGGAGGATAGAACTCGGCAATGTCAGCTAACAGATTGTCGAAGTGGTCGCCTGGATGAACTTTCCGCCAGTTGAACTCATCTAGATATCCTGGAAGTTTGCTTTTTAGTGTCCCGTTCATCGCCTTCAATTTCCTCTTCACCTGACTCCAGAGTCCCTCGATCGTGTTTGAGTGGGCTCCCGTGTATGGATCGACAAAGTTCTCCGAATGGTTCACCATGAGGTGGATGTAGCCAACGTTGTTAAGATTGAAGTAGGGCGAAAACTTGTCTGAAATAATCTGCGTTCCAGGTTCTACGAATTGTCGTACTAGTCCGGCTACCAGGGTTTCTCTTGTTCGGTTCGGTACTCGGAAGGTGAGCGCCCTGCCACTGCCTCTTTCAACCATGCCGAAAACCCACGTGCCTTTAGAAATCCGCCCGCGATTGTACTTGCGTTTGTGACCGAACATGGATTCGTCGATCTCCACGGTCTTTCCCCGGCCGCCTAACTTGATATTGCCATGCAGGATTTTCAGGGAGCAGATTTCTCTGAGCTTCTGGAGTGCTGTGACGACTGTACGCAGCGATAATCCGGTTAGAATAGATACTCTCTTGTTGGACTCGTCAATAGACCACAGGAAGATGATGTACAGCCATTGCCCCAGTGAGATCTTGGCATCTTCAAAAAAGGAACCAGCCCTAATTGATCGCCGTTTTCTACACTGCTGAACTGGACATTCCCGAGGAGCAGCTGGACAAGATTTATGTCAATCTTGTACGACGTCACGAACAAGTGGCAAAGGCTTATCAGAATCTGGAAAGCCAGAATTCTGAGCTCCTAGAAGATCTGGAGGAAAAAGAGAAAGATGCAGTAGAGCTTGCGGAACTCGTTCAGACGAAGACAGCAGTCATCGCTGACCTCCAGAAGTCTGCAGCAGAGGCCAAAAAGATCATTGACGACCTAAAAGAAGAGGTTCGCCGGCGGCGACAGCAAAACAGCAACGCTACAGATGAGCCCCAGAGAGCTGATACCACTGCCAACCGAGTCACAACCAACCACCTGGTGACCATCCATCGTCGATATGAAGAAGTACTGAAAGTACTAAAAGAAAACAGTTGCAGTATGGCCAATGCCTTCCGCCTTGCTGGTTGCCCGAGAAGTACCCTGCGTGACTTTGTGGCAGTAGCTGAACTGAAAATCGTTGACGAAAGGGAACATGAACTAGTTATATGTGACATGAGGAGCAGTTCCGTGAAGGAGTTGGAAGCGGCTTGCAGAAAGCGGTTGAGGCGGCATTTGCCAGTAATGGCAAATATGAGGCGGGAGGGCAAGTTACTGCCTTTAAAGTTTGATGACCGATTTTATGATTAGCCACAAAGCTAGTCTTCAACAAAAAAACGGCTCCTTTAGGAGCCACCACATTTGCAAAAGTCAATAATCAACAATGAGTGCTTTGGTAGTCCTTTGGTATTAATATTAAAAACATAATATATTTAACCCGCTAAATTTCTCGGATTCTGTTCACACTGAGCTAAAAGTCCATCATATTTTCCTCCAAGTTCTAGCCAAGCTTGAACAATATTTCCAGTTTGATGAAAAGTTTTCTCTGTTTCACGCGTATCATATATCTGCTTTCCCTTGGCGGGGCATTTATTTCATTCAGGGGATTGGGGCTTAGATAAGATTTCCAATATGGCGGACAGATGAGATCGTGGTTATCGATCGCACCGATAGTTTTTGAATTTTTTCGGTAGTTCTCGCAGCAACTTTAAAATGAATTGTACCCCCTTCAGTGCGGTTAAATAAGGCAAGTCCTTCGAAATTTTATTTGACAATCTACCGACAACTTACCGACAGGTCACCAACAGTTGGCCGACTGTCGGCCGACAGATGACCAACACTTGTGCCTAAACATGTCGGCCGACTGTTGGTCGACAGTCGGCCGACAGTTGGCCAATAGTCGGCCAACAGTTGGCCAACAGTCGGCCAACAGTCGGCCAACGGAGCTGAGGTAAGCTCACATGGTTTGCCCTGTGAATTGCTCTGTGATATTTATACTATTGATATTAGTGATACTACAATATTTTAATAAAGTAGATAACATGAAACCTGGTGTCGTTTGTCTGTCTTCAGAAGTTCAGCGCCATTTCGAATGAACGAGTTCGTATAGTGTCCCCATTGAATTTCTAATTTTGCGAGCGCAAGGATTTATACATGTCTGAAATCAACAACTTCGACTGCACCGCTCTCCAAGTATTGGCAAGGATTTATCCGTTTCTTTTCGATGGTTTGAAGATTTTCCGAAGAAATATAACCAGGTTTTCCTGGCTGAGATGCAGTTCCAAATTTTACTTTGAAATTACACCGACAAACTCTGCAGCGATCGCTTGGAGTTTCCAACTGTCGCGGACAGCTTTGGAGCATTTTAGACATAACAGGAGTCAGATTGTTTCCGGACCGTCAAATTGTTTCCGGACTCCATTTTTACAGCTTATTAAACAACTTTCCCGTCTTTTGTACTTAATAAGCGAGTTTGACACGTCAAGTTTGTTTATTAAACAAAAAAGACGCTATTTTGTGTTTATTACGCGAAAAAGGTGATACTTTTCGCTTATTAAACAAGAAACTTTCGGTGTTTTAGCGTCAAAATCGCTTATTAAACAAAAGTGTCACAAAAGTTTGCAAACAGAAATTTTTATGTTCAGCCGCCATTACGGTAAAAAATATTGAGAACGAAAACAACGCAACGGATAAATCATTCTTCAAAACTTTTTAACAGAAATGTTGTCTGCTGAGTCCTTCCACTATAAAGCGAAACTAAAGCATGACTTTCCTTTTCGAAGCTGATATTTTCCAAAAGTTCGACTTCGCGGCGCGATCGATCGGTGATAAGGCCGTGCATGAGCTGGTCGTTCGATGTTCAAATTTTAAAACGAAAATTCGGAGCCCTCTTCACTTCAGAACTTAAAACACTGAATTAAGAGTTTTTTGAATGCAGAAAGTACGAAATATTTCAATGAACATGGACTACATTCGCAGTAATATGTTGTCAGGAGATAAAATCTATTTTGGACAAGACGGAATGTCAACAACAGTTACGCCGTGAAATCGACAACATGAAACGGCAGCCAGAAGATTTGCTCGCCGTCAGAATAATTGCAGTGTTTTAAAACGCTTATAGCGTATTATTTGGACAGTATTATTTCCAATGGAAATGTGGGAAAATATATCGTGTTGGAAAGGTGTTTCCTTTATAGCAAGGAAGAGGTTTTCCGAAGTTTGCCTCAACAACAACGTATTTACGCGAGCGCACAGCGCGATGGATGTGAAAGAGTTTTTCAAGACTTTCAAGCGAAAATGAGCTCTATTTAATTCGAAATGCATCGAAGGAAAAAACAGTTTCCGTAACTCAACTTCCTCCAGCTGGAGATGAAGTAGGTTTTTGGTATATTTTAGCACAGACAACCGACAACGTGGCCCGTCTTAAACAAGTTTATAAACAAGAAAGTGGTGTTTTTATCTCTAGCCGCCGTTACGGAAAAAAAATATCTAAAACGAAAATAACGCAACAGATGAATCATTCTTTAAAATATATTTTTAGTAGAAGTGTTGTCTGCTAAATTATTCCATTATAAAGCGAAACTGAGGCATGACTTTCCTTTTCGGGACAGGATATTTTCCAAAACGGTCCTGCCGTAAACTTTTCGATGCTCGAATTTATACATCATCAAAATAGTAAATTAAGAGGTTTCTGAATGCAACAAGAACGGGAGATTGCAATGAACATGGCCTCTATTCGCAGAAATATGCAGTCCGTGTTGGGGGTTAAATAAAATATATTTTCGACAAGACCGAATGAACAACAGCGCCCAGCGGCCTTTATTTCATTACGCCGCGAAATCGACAACACGGCTAAAACAGTAGCCGAAAGTTTTGCTCACCGGGTCAGAATAATTGCAGTGTTTAATAGCGTATTATTGCACTATTAAAATGTAAACAAAACTGGTTTTCGTTAATAACCACTCATTTATAAACGTCTTTCAGCTTTATATTCATCACCGATATTTTCACGCACGCGGTTGAATGCAAAAATGGTGAAAGAACTGAAAACATTTTAACTACAAAATCGACTTGGTTTCATTCGACGGAAAAGCGGGGAAATAGTCCATCATTTTCCGAAATTAACTCGGCTTCAACACTTCAACAAGAGGGCTAGAAGTAATTGTGAAAATTCATCGGAAATTCAGGAAATCTTCTAAGTGGGTCCGTGACAACTCGTTGAACCGGCCGCTCGCATTTTTAGAGTGGCGATAGTTTTGTTCATTTTTAAAACTTTTTCACCTAACTACCTAAACGTTTCAAAGGCTGATATTTCTTAATGCTCGTTTTGTCGTAAAAAAACTGCTAGAGGCGATTTTAAAATCATGACACAATTCTCTTGTCACCTCACTCGCGCCAAATTGCATTTTTCCGCGGGAAAAAAATCGTACAAATCCTAACAGATTTGTAGCATTAAAACACGGCAATGAAACACCACTTCTAAAACTTTATCAACCTAAACTTGTTTATTACAATTAATTCATTAATTGATTTATTAAGTTTAAAGAACATGAGCTCACCTCTTTCTTTTTCAAACGATTCCCCGGCGTAGTAAAGCAATCTCCAAGTCCCACACTTAAGCTTATTTAGTCCTCGCCAACGGGTCGGATGAATTATTTAAACCAATATGGATTTAAAGTTGATTCTTACTTTTCACGATTAGTTTCTCGCTTACGGAGATTTCTCTCGCTGTCTCGTGTATAAAACTTGTCACAAAGCTTTGAACAGTCAAGCACATGGATCGCGTACGTAGAGCGGCTTGCAAACAGGTCGGATGGAATATTTAAACCAATATGGATTTGAAGTTGATTCTTGCTTTTCATGATTAGTTCCTCGCTTACGGAGATTTCACTCGCTGTCTCGTGTATAAACTTGGATCGTCGTCCCTTCCACTCAGAGAACTCACGGGATTATTATTGGAAAGTGATTCAATCTCTGATAAATCTTGATCGGATTGATTTCAGTTGATGGATATTTCAGTCGCTTTCCTCCTTTCAAAGCAGTCTTCAAAAACGTTTTTAACTAAACGCCTCTTGATTTACTATGGCCATGGTGATCGCTAGCATATTCACCAAACGGTTCGCTTCGAAATTCCTCGAACCACGTTGGCAGGCAAAGTGCGTCCATCTGTGACCAATCAGAGAGGTCACTGTCAAAGCGTCAATCACAGAGCTTAAATTTTATGCTTGATTCTAATTTGTACGCTTGAGTGGTTCCACACAAGTCTTCTTGTTCCATGGTGACTTTTGTTTAATAAACGAAAGTGCGCATCGGGTTTCATGCTTGACTGGGTTTGCGATGTGCCCAAGTCTTCTTGATTCTAATTTTTACGCTTGAGTGGTTCCACACAAGTCTTCTTGTTCCATGGTGACTTTTGTTTAATAAACTAAAGTGAGCATCGGGTTTCATGCTTGAGTGGGTCTTGTTCTAAAGTGCGCGTCGGGTTTTATCAGGGGCACCCCTGACCCAACGGATCGTTTCGGTGGAATATCTGTTCGGAAGGCCTATAATCGCCTCAGATATTCGGTTAGGGAAATGTCATCTCAAACTTTCTTAATATAGGAAAATTAATGTCTTGTTTTCGGAGAGATAAAAATGTCGTTTTGGTTACAAAAATAGGTCGGCCCTCTCTATTAAGCCCCCTCCCTCCTTCTTCCGTCAGTCAATATTTTCTGGCGTTTCAGTCGTTGAGTTAGAGAATAAATGACGTTGCATTTGTAACATCGTGATACATAGCCTATTTCCGGCATTTCTATTAAGAACTCCCTCTCTAATAAGCCCCCCCCCCCCCCTCTTTTTTGAGGCCTAAAATGAAATAACCCCCGGGGGCTTAATATAGCTTTTACGGTCTTTACGGTATGTTGAAAACGTTTCAAACACGACTGTTTGAAAACCATTTTAAACGATATGTCTTACACCGTAAGTCTCAAACATGACTGTTTCAAAACGTTCCAAGCATGTTAAATTACCGTAAGCCCCCTTTCATATGGAGGGTCACGAATTGTTTAATTAATCAATGATAAGCGAGAAGCAAAAGAATACAGCTTCAACCATTCACTCAGAGGCCTACAGTGGAGGCGCAACTCACCACTTGCAAAGCTTGAGAGACAGAAGAGCCCTTACGCCTCAACCCGGACGCAAGCTTACGACGGTATTCTGGGATCAGTTGCATGTGAGGACTCGCACCGGCCACAAAGCCATGAACGCTGCCGCGTATTGATGTGAACCTTGTACTCTCTGGCTGATCTTAGTTTCGCAATGGATAAACTCACCCATTTATTTGCGACGACTTAAAGATCTTCTTCTATGTGGTAACTATAGCTGTCCGGCTAGCTGTCCGTAATCTGCTGCGCACGCGCTATCAAACTATTTTAAACATTGTTCGAAGCTTTTCGATGTGTGCTCGACAAACCCTACCTGCATACCATACGCAAGATCAAACGACTTTCACACTGGTTACTCACAAAGCTTTGAAAGTCACCATGGAACAAGAAGACTTGTGTGAATCGCAAACACATGCACTCAAGCATAAAATAGAACAAGACCCAGTCAAGCATGAAACCCGATGCGCACTTTCGTTTATTAAACAAAAGTCACCATGGAACAAGAAGACTTGTGTGGAACCACTCAAGCGTAAAAATTAGAACCAGGAAGACTTGGGCGCATCGCAAACCCAGTCAAGCATGAAATTCGATGCGCACTTTCGTTTATTAAACAAAAGTCACCATGGAACAAGAAGACTTGTGTGGAACCACTCAAGCGTACAAATTAGAATCAGGCATAAAATTTAAGCTCTGTGATTGACGCTTTTGACAGTGACCTCTCTGATTGGTCACAGATGGACGCACTTTGCCTGCCAACGTGGTTCGAGAAACTTCGAAGCGAACCGTTGGTGAATTATTTTGCCAGCGATCACCATGGCCATAGTAGATCAAGAGGCTTTTAGTTAAAAACGTTTTTGGAGACTGCTTTGAAAGGAGAAAGCGACTGAAATATCCATCAACTGAAATCAATCCGATCAAGATTGATCAGAGATTGAATCACTTTCCAATAATAATCCCGTGAGTTCTCTGAGTGGAAGGGACGACGATCCAAGTTTATACACGAGACAGCGAGTGAAATCTCCGTAAGCGAGGAACTGATCATGAAAAGCAAGAATCAACTTCAAATCCATATTGGTTTAAATAATCCATCCGACCTGTTTGCAAGCCAAGGACTAAATAAGTGTGGGACTTGGAGACTGCTCTACGTACGCGATCCATGTGCTTGACTGTTCAAAGCTTTGTGCATGACAAGTTTTATACACGAGACAGCGAGAGAAATCTCCGTAAGCGAGAAACTAATCGTGAAAAGTAAGAATCAACTTTAAATCCATATTGGTTTAAATAATTCATCCGACCCGTTGGCGAGGACTAAATAAGCTTAAGTGTGGGACTTGGAGATTGCTTTACTACGCCGGGGAATCGTTTGAAAAAGAAAGAGGTGAGCTCATGTTCTTTAAACTTAATAAATCAATTAATGAATTAATTGTAATAAACAAGTTTAGGTTGATAAAGTTTTAGAAGTGGTGTTTCATTGCCGTGTTTTAATGCTACAAATCTGTTAGGATTTGTACGATTTTTTTCCCGCGGAAAAAATGCAATTTGGCGCGAGTGAGGTGACAAGAGAATTGTGTCATGATTTTAAAATCGCCTCTAGCAGTTTTTTTACGACAAAACGAGCATTAAGAAATATCAGCCTTTGAAACGTTTAGGTAGTTAGGTGAAAAAGTTTTAAAAATGAACAAAACTATCGCCACTCTAAAAATGCGAGCGGCCGGTTCAACGAGTTGTCACGGACCCACTTAGAAGATTTCCTGAATTTCCGATGAATTTTCACAATTACTTCTAGCCCTCTTGTTGAAGTGTTGAAGCCGAGTTAATTTCGGAAAATGATGGACTATTTCCCCGCTTTTCCGTCGAATGAAACCAAGTCGATTTTGTAGTTAAAATGTTTTCAGTTCTTTCACCATTTTTGCATTCAACCGCGTGCGTGAAAATATCGGTGATGAATATAAAGCTGAAAGACGTTTATAAATGAGTGGTTATTAACGAAAACCAGTTTTGTTTACATTTTAATAGTGCAATAATACGCTATTAAACACTGCAATTATTCTGACCCGGTGAGCAAAACTTTCGGCTACTGTTTTAGCCGTGTTGTCGATTTCGCGGCGTAATGAAATAAAGGCCGCTGGGCGCTGTTGTTCATTCGGTCTTGTCGAAAATATATTTTATTTAACCCCTAACACGGACTGCATATTTCTGCGAATAGAGGCCATGTTCATTGCAATCTCCCGTTCTTGTTGCATTCAGAAACCTCTTAATTTACTATTTTAATGATGTATATAAATTAAATTCGCGCATCGAACAGTTCACGGCCGAACCGTTTTGGAAAATATTCTGTCCCGAAAAGGAAAGTCATGCCTCAGTTTCGCTTTATAATGGAATAATTTAGCAGACAACACTTCATCCGTTGCGTTATTTTCGTTTTAGATATATATTTTTCCCGTAACGGCGGATAGAGATAAAAACACCTTGTTAATGACGGGCCGTGTTGTCGGAATTGAATTGAGTCGTCAGTGCTAAAATATACCAAAAACCTACTTAATCTCCAGCTGGAGGAAGTTGAGTTACGGAAACTGTTTTTTTCCTTCGATGCATTTCGAATTAAATAGAGCTCATTTTCGCTTGAAAGTCTTGAAAAACTCTTTCACATTCATCGCGCTGTGCGCTCGCGTAAATACGTTGTTGTTGAGGCAAACTTCGGAAAACCTCTTCCTTGCTATAAAGGAAACACCTTTCCAGCACGATATATTTTCCCATATTTCCATTGGAAATAATACTGTCCAAATAATACGCTATAAGCGTTTTAAAACACTGCAATTATTCTGACGGCGAGCAAATCTTCTGGCTGCCGTTTCATGTAGCCGTGTTGTCGATTTCACGGCGTAACTGTTGTTGACATTCCGTCTTGTCCAAAATAGATTTTATCTCCTGACAACATATTACTGCGAATGTAGTCCATGTTCATTGAAATATTTCGTACTTTCTGCATTCAAAAAACTCTTAATTCAGTGTTTTAAGTTCTGAAGTGAAGAGGGCTCCGAATTTTCGTTTTAAAATTTGAACATCGAACGACCAGCTCATGCACGGCCTTATCACCGATCGATCGCGCCGCGAAGTCGAACTTTTGGAAAATATCAGCTTCGAAAAGGAAAGTCATGCTTTAGTTTCGCTTTATAGTGGAAGGACTCAGCAGACAACATTTCTGTTAAAAAGTTTTGAAGAATGATTTATCCGTTGCGTTGTTTTCGTTCTCGATATTTTTTACCGTAATGGCGGCTGAACATAAAAATTTCTGTTTGCAAACTTTTGTGACACTTTTGTTTAATAAGCGATTTTGACGCTAAAACACCGAAAGTTTCTTGTTTAATAAGCGAAAAGTATCACCTTTTTCGCGTAATAAACACAAAATAGCGTCTTTTTTGTTTAATAAACAAACTTGACGTGTCAAACTCGCTTATTAAGTACAAAAGACGGGAAAGTTGTTTAATAAGCTGTAAAAATGGAGTCCGGAAACAATTTGACGGTCCGGAAACAATCTGACTCCTGTTACATATAATTTTACATCCAGTAATCTGTTATTGGCTAATTTATTGACAAGCTGTCAATCAACGAATGAAATCAACCGTGAAAAATCGGTGGGCGTTTTTCAGAATCATGGGGTTTGCTTGCAAGCGTTCCTTCAGAAAAAAACTGGCCATTCCGTCCGTAACTTTTTTCGTGACACTTCAAAACATTGCACACCGAATTCGAATTCAACTTTAATATACAATTTACATTTTGCGAAAATTATGGCACAGAGGATCGATGGATCAATGAAACAATCATTTCAATTTCCATCTAAACTCGATAGGATTAATTTGACTTCATCGTTGTGTTTTCTGGAAAGTCCGCGAATAGTATGTAATTTGAGAGATTGTCGCGCCCCGTGTCGGCAATGTTTACATGTAATACCGCTAAATTATTATGTGGAGCTCACTTCCTTTTCGTTTTTCACTCGGAGGAGACTTTTGAGAATTTTTGTTCGCTTTAAAGTTGTCTGTAATCTGCTGTAATGAAGGTTTTATCGTGATTGTCATTTGATTGTAGTTATTGTTTTTCACCGTCGGTTTCGAAGTGCCGCTCAACAACACGAATGTTTGATGCTGGCATGCAAAGTAATTAACGCTAAATAATGAATGCAAACTTGACCAATCCAATCGAAAAGACGTTTCACCAATCGAATATTCAAACCAGTCGTCATTTCGATCGATGAATATTGTCAGAGAGAATTCTAAAGCTGCTAAAGGGCATTTAAAATAAACAATGAATATCATCAACTGAAAAACAATGAGCTAGCTCATACATACTAATGAGCTTTGCCTTCCACGCGTTTTCGATTCGCGTTAGTAAAACGCTAACGCGTTTGACGCGTTTTTGCTAACATGTTTAACGCGTTGATTGATTTTGGTTCGCTTATCTCTGGCCTGTACTGTACATTGTATGACTGCTGGTTCACTTAGCTTTACTATAAAATGTACATTGTTTAACACTTAAGCATACCTCCTATCTCAATTCCTATGTGAGTTCCATTTGTCCTTGCAGTATTTCTGAGTTGTGCCAAGTCATGTGATAAAGGATTTACCACTTCAATGGGGCTTGTGTGCCACTCATCAAACTCTTCACCTTCATCATCAAGACGAAGATCTACCAAGTAACAGTGTCCCTGTTCTGTACCAATAGCCACAATACCAAACAGCAGCTTTAATTGAGGACTGGAACAAAAACATGATGCATAATTATTAGTATTTACAAACAATATGTACAAACAAATACCCTTGTTGTTCTAAACAAAACAAACAAGAACCGTGTCACACCTCAATACCGGGTCATTCTACAGTTTTCGGTCCGTTGCAGAGGGGAATTTAGAGACACCTATCTTGTTATAGTTTAATAGGCATTTGTCATTTACTTCTGGTTACCTATTGAGGCAAGGTTAACTATTGAGGCAATAGGTCTTCAAGAAAGCTATCTTTGCTACTGTCTTGCTTTTCTCCAAAAATGCATTTCTTAGATCACAGAGCTTGAAATGAGGGCCGTTGCGGAGGGGAACAGAGAATTTGTTGTTTTTTTGTTTTTAATAATAATTATTTCATTCTTAGATTTCTCTGAAATTATTCTGAATGTTAATCTGAGCCTAATGGAATAGTGCTTTTCCTCAATGTATGTTTATTAAAAAGATCACAAAAGGAAATTCAAATGTCCAAAGTTTTCTCAATGAGGCAGGATTTAAGAACATCATCCCCTGTTGTGGAGGGGAAAATTTTTCCTTTTCATTAAAGGGAATCGAGGGTCTAGAAAAATTTTACCTCAAATGAAAGTCCATGTGCTCAGGATTTCAAAAATAATAGTCGTTTGGCTTTGGGCCGCCTTGATTTTTTTTAGAGAGCTTCAAAAACACCCCTTTTGACACAAGGCTGCCGCCATCTTGGAAGTTACTAATGGAATCGATGCTATGATGTTGAATTAGTCAAGGACATGTGTGGCATGACATGTTCATACAACAAACAATCCAGTCGCATTTGCGAGATTTATTTATGTGAGAAATAATAAAGTATGGTCCTGCACTGTTCACTGTCTTGCCGTTGGCTGTTATAATACCTGCAGAAACACGAGGGTAATTTTCCACTGGCTGAGTGAAACGAAAAAAGTGGAAAATGTTTTTCTCACACACCGCTGGGGCCTGGGTATAGGTCATGTGACCGGTGAGGCGGGCAGTTGTTTTTGTTGCGTCCGCCATTACTGACCTTCCCACCCACCCACCCAAAGAATTTCAGTAGTATTTTGCTGTATTTTTTAATTTCGGCATTATACAATGTAACTAATGTACAAAGCTTTTAATTTTGGAAGCTTCCCAGTTTTAGCGTGATATGTGTATAGTTTTTGATTTTACAATAAAGGTCAGGCTTGCGGCGGTCGGCTTGACATGGCTACCAGTGGTGAGTGAGAAAAGGGATTCAGGGGTAAGCTTTCTGACAATGTAAAATGTATTTTAAGAGAACGTGTATGGCGCGAAGGAAATTTACCGAAACCCTGACAGGCAACAACTGTTTTGTGTGCTCAGATTACATGTAACACTTTACCGCCGATGACTACGAGCAAGATCTTCAGGTATGTAAATATACAGTACCACTCAGAGATAAGCTAACATCGCCTTCGCGTTTGATGTGCAATCTTAACGCGAAGGAAATGCGTGCGCGCGTTTTCCATAACGCGTTAGGTCCACGCATTTTCTTTAACGCGTTAGCCTTTGTTATTCATTCCCAAAATTTATTTTGAGACATTGTTTAGCAAAACAAAAGACAAGTCGATCACACGTTAGTTAAAATGAGAAATACGGTTTTAAAACACGAAACTATGTAAACACTGATATAATTTTCAAACAATCTTGTCTTGACCACAACACTTTGAAAAGCATTGAAATCCCTCTGCTTCGCAACTCTTTTCGGCGCGTCCTGTCGCTTTATTCTCAAACCATTTGCGTTATTTTGTCGTTCTTTCCTGTTTTATGTTCAAAGATCTACATGTACAGTAGGAGAGCATAAGGTTCAACCATCGGGTTTTAATTTTGTGTCATTTTGTTTGTTTTATTGAATGCATGAAAATGAAATTTGAGTCAACGCCGTCACGCCGTATCAGATGATTCGTGTGTAACACATTCGACTTGGAGATGCGAGACACAGCAACATATTCTTCTTTATGAAAGCTTCGATACAATGTTCAGTTCATATTGTTCAAACTAATGTGTTTTATCGCAGCCCAATAATTTGCAAGTTTTGACTTATAGCGTGAAGTATAAACAACCAATTTTACGGCTAGACGTAATGACTCCATACAAATTTATATTTACATTGCTTACGCGCCATACGCGAGAAAATTGTCGCTAGTGAATTTAGGATATACAGTGTGCATGTAAGCGAGAGAAATATACCGTATCGAATATAACCTGTGATCAGGCAAATTTTACGCTCTAATTTGTTGGTCCCGCAACCGACAAAGAATAGCGACAGAGTCCCGAAGTTTGTTCGTAATCTAGACGGTGAGAAAGCTACACTTGATCAAACTTCGCATGAAGACCCTTGATCACTGTGATCAAGTTTTACTTGACAATATAACTGCGAGAACCAGTTTCATTCAGGTTAGCTTTTTACTCGAACACACAAACCTCAGTTTTCGTGAAGATTTGTTTAGTTGATAAGATTGACAGATCAGTCCGCGTGACTGGAAATTCCGAGAAATGCTGTCGAAGTTTCATCGAAAATCCGATCCGATGTTACACTATAAACTAAATCAATTCACAAGCATTCATGGCGTAAGCAAATCTTTTTCTTTTCAGTTCATGAAGATTTGAATTATGAATTCGTAAAGCCAGGCATATACAGTAGAAAACAAAAGCGTGCTTGATCGGCCGCCGATTCGAGTGCGGCTCATCACAAATAGTTTATATTTCGTCCGAGCAAGCGTGGTTGAATACCGATTATTCGATGAATCAAAAAAAGATTCAAGATTCCAGGTGGCTGGATCGTTCGTGAGAGAAATAAACTTCATCAAAACGCTCTTGTCCGGAATTAGAAGCGCAAATCAACGGCCTATCAAAACCAACAACTTTCGCATTGACCCAGCTTGCCGAGTACTGTATCAACATTACACAGCGCCGTGCCCGTGAGAATTTGTCCACTACAAAACCAAACATTATTTAGAATCGCTTGGCATTTCTGAACAAAGATCTACTTTTCTTAGAAAAATTAAATGAGATATTTCGTGGAAATTCTATGAGAATTTCAGTCTCAAAAATCTATATCTACTCGGATTTTCTCGGATATTAGAATCGGCTATTTCATTGGTTGTTGATAGTAGTCCCAATCTGATTGGTGTGACATACAAGAACACATCTACATATATCCATACACATGATAACATTGTCCATCGTGCCGACTAGGACAGCGCTCCAAGCTGCGACCATTTTGGTCGCCATGGCGAGTGAAAAAAATTTTGGCAACTACATTTTCCAAACAGGTCGCCAATTTGGCGACTAGTGCAGTGCAAAGGGTTGGCTGGACATTGAACAATTATTTTTAGTACATGTATAATCGCTTAGCCAAAGAAATGCAACCACAAGTTTCTCCTACATGTATAACTATTTATTTTCTGCTCGTCTTGCTCATGTTTGCATGGCTGTTCGTTGTGCTGTCCGTAGCCGCCATCTTGAAAAACACTATTGCGTTCTTATTTACCATACCGTATAACTGCATGTTTGCAGCTAACTTGCTTTTTTGCATTTTCTATCTTCCTTGCATCCTTTCATCTACTTTCCTGGGCGGTAATTAAGACAGTTCAACAAAAAACTCTTGAATGTAAACAAGAACAACGGCACGAAACGTTGATCGAACGCAACATCGAACAATTTCAATTGGGCTCATGATGGTCAGCGGTATTACTTCATGTAATGAGACACAATGTGTCCCCCATTAAAAAACACTTGATTTTGGCGACCAAAATTTTCCAGTGGCAACCATTTTACAAAAGAAGGTCGCCAAAAGGCAACTTGTGGAAAAATTGAGCTCGGAGCGCTGTTGTAAAATTCACAAAAAATTTCAACAGATTACACAGAGAATTGTCGACATTTGGATACCAAGATAAATTACCAAATTTCCTCTTTGTTTTCCAGATTTACTATCACCTCTCCCACGGGGAAGGAAAGATATATTTTGCCATTAATCAAATCAACATTCAAGTGTTGGATTGAGTCTTGTTTTGAATTTTCGATTCTTAATTTGAAGAGCGGATTATTGAAACGAATAATGAAATCAAATTTGCAATAATGAATTCATTCATGCACTCTTGGCAGGAACGCTTGAGCTGTTTTGACTGTAATAATAATGTAAACACTGTTCTGTTGAGCACCAACTACTGCAGTGGGGCATTTGCCTGTGTAGTTGACCTATTTACATGTAGTGAGGAATTTGATGCCCGGAGGTTCACCCGGGGATCATCACTTTTGGAATCCACCGTACGGAAAAAGATGGCG
Organism: Desmophyllum pertusum; assembly: GCA_029204205.1. Classification (NCBI taxonomy): domain Eukaryota; kingdom Metazoa; phylum Cnidaria; class Anthozoa; order Scleractinia; family Caryophylliidae; genus Desmophyllum; species Desmophyllum pertusum. The sequence goes on from MU825396.1 coordinate 6,817,373, forward strand.
ACTGGTACATTTATCCATAGTTCTCAGCGCACGAAAACCCTAAAACGCACAGAAAAGTTCTAAAAACTTCAAACCTAGCATACACAATTTTGTTCGTACAGGGACGAATTTCGCAAATAATATGGCTTTCTATGTGACTATAGGCTGTGTTAGGTTCGCAAGGTATTGTGGTAAAATGTACAGCCGCCATCTTTTTCCGTACGGTGGTTGACCCAGAAATATACAAACCTGAATGCATGAGGTAATGCTCGACCACCACCAGAACCAGTCACGCCTTCCACTACCGTGACAGGGTAAGGAAACTCTATAGCTTTAATCACTCGCGACACAAACGGATCAAAAATACACACAATTCCTCCACCGCCACCTGATACATCTTTCAGTCCAACCAAAAGCTTTGGACCGTCTTCAAAATGAAGTTCGCTCACGGACGAGATACATACAGAGCGTTGTTGATGTGGACGCCAACCAAATCTAAAAGACGCCTGTCGCGAGCCAGTGATTGTATTTACTACTTCCAAAGTGGCACCACGGACGAGCCAAGCTAACTTCCCACCTCTCAGAACACCTCCCGAGATGTAACTCTCTGTGTCGTCAAGTACATCGGGTCTTTCTAAACATTCTATAGTCACACTGGAGTAATTCAACGACGTTATCGAGTTTGGAGAGCACGCACGTTTCATAGCTAAAAACAGTGCCGTCCTTTATAATAAACCGTTTCTTTGCTGCTGTTCTTCTCAGTATCAGGCACTGTACACTGCTTCGTTTCGCGCCACACGCGCCGCCATTAAAGATATACAATATACGCATGCGCGGCACCATCCTCGTTCCCAGTCTTCCCCAATCTCCTACCCAGAGTCAACGGTCTCCTCGGTCAGCAGGTCGTCGCCAGGTTTTAGTCCAGTTCTGGCCCCTCTCTGTCACGCAACGCTACGCTCCCCCAGAGGGTCCAGGGACAATTGTTTGCGCATGCTCAACGGTTAGTCAGCTTCTTAGCTAATCGCATTCTCGTCCCCAGAGGCCACGATCCTTTTGGTCAGCACCAAGAATCGAGACCTCTGGCCGGAACCAATTTGTTGAACATGCGCAGAGTACTCGTTCTATATTCTAAGCCAATCAGATTTGTCAGATTTGACGGTAGTCCGCGATTCGCGGACTTCCGGTTACTCTGCGCATGCTCAACAAATTGGTTCCGGCCAGAGGTCATTCTCGTTCCCAGATCCTCCGTTTCTTTTGGTCACGTGGTTGGCGGACCGGAGGCTCTGGTAACGCTGACAACCGGATGTCGTGAAATTCACGACATCCGGTAGCGCATGCCCACTGTATTCAACGCTTATAAATGTTCAACTCCGCGTGCTCAGTAATAGGACAGGGAAAGGCTGGGGACAATCTCGTCCCCAGAGCCCGCGTCCCCCTAGACCAGCGGTCGGGAAACGCGAAACTCTGGGAGCGACGGTTATTTCATAACCGAATTCTGCCCTTCCGGTTTCACGGCGCAAGCGCAAGCGGCCATCTGAGCCTCAATCGCCCAGCGGTCTAAGAGGGAAATTTTCAAAATGGCGGCTGATAGTGGGCATCGTCGCGTGGAAGTTTTCCACGAAGCCATAACGTTTTCTTTAGTAAAGCTCGGTCGACCCGAAGTAGAGTTGAGGAAAGAGCAGTATGATGCTATTAGAGGTGTTAGTTTTGACAAAAAGGATGTGCTTGCTGTTTTGCCAACGGGATTTGGTAAATCCCTAATTTACCAAGTCCTACCTCCAATCTTCAATTTCGTTCGACGTGGATGCGAACCTGAACAAGAAGATTCTGTTGTTATTGTCATTTCTCCGCTAAATGCGCTAATGAGGGAGCAAGTTCAGAAATTGCAGCAATTTTTAAATGTTTGTGTATTACAAAGTAATGTTAACGAAGAAGGACAAGATAGTGTGGTCATCCCCCAACATCTACATAAAAGCAGCTTGCTTTTTGGCCATCCGGAGGTTTTTGTAGACTGCCACAATGTTAGAAAACTTCTGAAGACAAAAGAATTCCAAAGACGAGTGCAAGCCATAGTTGTTGACGAGGCACATTTGGTTCATCAATGGTAATTATCTGATATTTTTCAACTTCTATTAAAATAATTAAGCTTATATTGAATTCCCTAGCTGCAATGTTGTAGGAAAAGTCGTTTTTCTTATCAAATAAATGGTATTCAATTAGCTATTGTTGTTTCTGTTTTTTTCTTATTGTATATTATATTTATTATTTATAACTGTGTAGATGAGGGGAATGAATTTGCATTTCAGCCTCAAGGAGGTATTTGTTGGTTTTGTACAAAAGTTCCCCTCCTTATGTTATCCCTCAGGTTTACCACCAAGAGGTGTGTAATCCGTCATTTTCTCATGTAGTATCAGTACATGTATAAATGGAAAAGGTTCAAGAAATATGAATCTAATGGCAATGTCTTCACGCTAAATAGGTCTATTGATATAATCATGATTTTCCCAGTGACCAGTTCCAGAAAATATCCCCATGGAAGTTTTGTTTGACACCCCCTCCCCACACACACACATGCACACTTGTACACCCCCCTGGCATTTCCACTTAGGGGTGGACCATTTAAATTCTGAGGGGGGGGGGGGGGGTGTGGGTGATTTGGTACAGGCACAATTTTTTTTTCCAAACCCTTTCTGTGCAAGAAATTTATTTCTCGGGGCATGTGTTTTTTTATTTTATTGCATTTGTAAGCCCATCAGGTAGTGTCTTGCAGGAATTTTTTTTGGCAGTGGTCGTGTGCACGAAATTGTTTTTTTATATTTTTTTCAAAATCACCCCCCCCCCCCCCCACCCCTCAGAAGTTAAATGGTACACCCCTTAAGCTTAATACTTTCCTTTAAACATTTTGGCTTTCGAGACCCCCCTCCCCATAAGAATTTCCAATGACCTTCCATGGGGTGAGTATGGATATTTTCTGGAACCGCATAATCGTTAGGTGGTGTTTAATTAATGTAATATAATAGTTTATTGCCAAATACTCACATGCGAATATCACATTTGTTGTGTTTTGTAAAGGAAAATTATTGAGTCTATTAAAACATCAACATTTACCTTAAATCTTGATAGTTGAATTAATTCAACTATAAATAATAATAATAATTATTATTATTTATACATGTAGTTGAATTAATTCAACTATCAAGAATTAATTGCTGATCATAGGTCGGGAGTGTATTCTTTCGTCCTCAAACAGTACTCAGAATATCATGTGTCTTGGAAAGGAAAATTATTAAAACGTTCACAGTTACATGTACGGGTAATAAAATTATTTATAGTTGAATTAATTCAAACCCTTCAATTATTATTATAGTTGAATTAACTATAAATTATTACCCGTACATGTAACTGTGAACGTTTTAATAATTTTCCTTTCCAAGACACATGATATTCTGAGTACTGTTTGAGGACGAAAGAATACACTCCCGACCTATGATCAGCAATTTATCTGGAAAACATCCTAGGTTAGCCTGAGTAAACAGACCTCTTTCATATGCTCTATTCATACTCAGCCCGTAAAATAAATGTTAGGATGGCCCAGCATACAAAATAATTGCATAATAGGCCCTTAAATGTAGCTAGTGTCACATGACCTACTTTTCACTATTAATATTATTTTTATATTCTGCATTTCTACAAAATATCAATACTCACCCCAAGGAAGGTCATTGGAAATTCCGAGGGGGAGGGGGGTCTCAAAATCCAAATTTTTTAAAGGAAAGAATGAAGCTAAATTGGAAATTCCAGGGGTGTGGCGGGTTCAAACCAAAAAACCTTCCCTGGTGGAGGTATGGATTTTTTCTGGAACCACACATTTTATATAAAATACCAGAAATGGAAAGAGATTGAATAAGATGGCCAAGTTTGAGAGTGAGTTGGAATGGTTGTTTGAATTATCATTTTTGCATATCAAAACTATAAATAGTAAAAAGCTGCAAAGGGCCTTGCATTTGCTTGCCATTTTTTGCTTAACAAACTTATTACTAACAAGGTAGTTTCTGACCTATGGAATTATGGCACTGCAATATATTGGACAGTTTCTGTCTTTCATGAAATATCGAAAGCTACATGTATGCATTGTTCACACTGCACACATTTTGAATTTCCTTGGTCTTTAACAAAATTTATATACCTTGGGTGCCAGAGGTTTATGTTGTATCTAGTAAGTTTAATTGCACCATTGTACCAGCAATCCGCCATGCAGATTAACTGTCCCTGTACACAAGTTTTGTGCTGTTTTTTTTTTGTGTCATTTTGTGTATGCAAGTTTTGTGCCGGTACAATAATATTATTTCAAATTGGCATATCAAGAATGAACAAAGATAACCTAAATTAAAATGTGCTTCTGCCTCCTTTCTCAATATCCTCAAGGTTGGCAGACACGAGGGGACTAGTCACACTTGCACACACACAAAGGGACTAGTCGTACATGAGGGGGACAGTCCAGTGACTAGTCACAGGGACCAGTCGCATGAACAGTACACACAAGGGAACAAGCACAATTTGAGGGGATAGTCCCTTCAATTCAACCAGTTTGAATTATTTTATTTACCATTACAATATACCCCTCATAATTCGTGGGACAAGTCATAGGGTTGTTCACAGGAAGGCACTTGGTGTCCGGGACTAGTCGTACGCTGTAGGGACTCAAGGCCCTGTGACTAGTCCCCCCTGTGTGCCAACTTTTAGATGTAGCATCCATAGAGGGATAAAATGAAGGTGTGACATCTTCAGCATAAGGCTATAAAAGCAACATTCTATTATTGTTGCAGTCCTCGTGCTCACGGGTTCAGTCATTTACTTTATAGGGACCATTTTTCCATTTTATTTCACAAATAAAAATGGCCTGCAAGAAGGCTCAGGCTCATGTTGCCAGGTTTGCACATAAGTGAGGATGAACTACTGGTGAAGCTCACAGGCTATCACACATTACAGAAACTTGTGTCATACTTGCACTAAACCCTTGCAGTAACAGTGCGAATCAGAAAGTGTGACTGTATTCTAACAAAAAATTCTGGAAATACAGTGGAATCCGGTTATTAATACAGACACCAAAGGGGCATGAAAAAGTGTCCATATTATCTGGGTGTCCGTATTAAGCGGGCTGATATAAGAGAAAATATGTGTCATCGGGACAAACAAAACTGTCCGCAATAACCGGGTGTCCGTTACTATTAACGAGTGTCTGTAAAGCGGGGTTCCACTGTAATTTGACTGCCATGCATGAAAACCAATGAGATCCAAGATATATAAACTGCAAACCCTAATAATGGTATAATCCCTGTGGTTTTATTTCTTGTCTGATTGGACGGCAAAATAAAAGTGTTCACCCCTGTGAATGGCCAGGTGACCACTAACCCAATTTCACTCTTGGAACACAGAAAGCACTATGCAAGTGTGCCTGAATTAAATTTTGGTTAAGAAAATAGGATATGAAATTACAGGTGGCTGAGAGATCTTGAGAGCCCGAGAAACCAGCTTCTTCTGTTGAGCAGCCCACATTTTGTAGAAAAGTACATATGCTTATTTGAAATACTTGAAACCTCAGTGCAAGCTACTAAATAAACCTTGCTGTACAGTATATTCAATATATTCAATCTGAACTCAGGCTATTTGTTATTGTTTTTCATTTCCACAATCTATAATGGATGTAATAAAAATGCTAGTCTCTCACAACTCAGCATCCAGAGATATTATCCACAGATTATCAGCAACAGTTTATGAACACATATAAACATAATCACAATCAAAGTTGGCTAAAGTTGGACACTGAGTTGGAGGAAGAGGTCCCAACAACGTTCCATTTTTAAAACCCAACCCCCTCCCCCTATGGATGAGTCAGATTCCTACAACCCCAACATTTTGTCGGAATCCTTTGAAAAATCTTTCCTACCCCCCTAATTTCTTGTCAGTTTCTTTGAAAAAAGATTCCTACTAGTCTTATTCTAAGGAACCTCATCCATAGGGGGAGGGGTTCAGATTAAAAATGGAACGTCCCAAGTGGAGCAGTGTTTTGAATAACAAAACAAGTAATATATATATAAAGAAATAGCAACATATTTTGGCATCTTGGCAATGATCCTCTGTTGTCATGAAGGGTCTTTAGGCTGCTAAAACCTATTAAACAAATGGAGAAAAAAAAACATGATCAAACATGTGAAAAGAAACGAATATAACTCGAAAACAGTAGTGTGAACTCGTGCTGATCACTCCCGCGAAATCAAAAGGACATGTCACGAAACACGAAAAAAGCTACAACTTCAAGTCCAATTTTCACCGTTAAAACGGCGGGGGCCGCCGGGCCCGCCGACCTTTTCATAAAACGTAACTATCCAACTACATTTCTGTGTAAAAATAATCTAAGATATTGATCACTAGTAGCAAAGAAAACGCCATATGTGTACCCATGTCACACACGAATGATAAACAAAGGTTTCCAAGACAGCTCGGTTTTCATTGACAAATTTTGATACGAAAAATGCTTACCTGAACTTATAGCTTGAACCATATCTTGCTGAGGTAATCCTCTAACAGATCCCCGAAAATGATGAACTGAAACGCTCGATAACAGAAGAAATCCACCGAAAAAGGACGAGCTATCCTCACTCAAGACACAAAAACAAGTCCGCCATGAGTATCGCCAAGCTGACGCGTGATTGGACGAATGTAGTCACGTGAACCGTGTCCGACACCGCCTGGACTCTGGGTACGAGATTGCATTGTTTTAAGAACTTCCGGTACTACTGCTCATGCTCAACGGTCAGCCAATGAAAAAAATTGATTTAACCGTCGCTCCCAGAGTTCCTTGTTGCCCGTTACAGCCGCTGGATAAGGGTAACGTGGACTCTGGGTACGAGATTGGAAAGAAGTCGGACGAAGAAGTAAAATCGACTGGCCAGCGAAAGCAAGTTGAACTTTGGATGATTCCGGTTTGAAGAACAAAAGTCAGCCCTACATGCCGTTGCCTTACAGAAGAAAGATTGCTCATGTGTTTTATCAACGGGTTTGGAACGTCTCGTGTGTCAATTCTGATCGAGGTATGAGTGCCAAAATTATAAACATGCTGCTGTTTTTTGACGACGTAAATCCGTCGGTTGATGTTTGTTGAAAACCTGACCGATCGTCGTTTTATAGACACTCGATTAGACCGTTGTTTGAATGAGGTTGATTTCATCATTAATCAGTGGTAAGCTCAACACTCAGATGTTAATAGAAATCAGAATAAAAGCTGTTGTTGCTAATTGTTATTGGTGCTGTTATCGCATTTTAAAAATTTTGTGTTGTAAGCTTATACTACTGTGGTTTGTATTGCCACATTGATTTCAAGTACATGCCTTACTAGCAAGATTTATAAATTTTCCTTTCTTAAATTTTACAGTTACAGTGCTACTACTGTAACCGGGGCCACCTAGGCAATGAAAACTAAGCACATATTGTAGAGCGGAATAGAGAAATTCAACTTAATTCCACATTGAAAGGTTGTATTGAAGTGAAAACTTATGAGCTCAAACAACTGAAGTTGAAATTCTTCGTTTCCATTCTGTAAGATGGTTTGGTTTTCTTTGTCTAAGTGGCCCCGGTTAAAGTAGTCGCACTGTAAAGCCAGTAAAAAAGTTTTACCCAAGGGTAACAGGGGTGATGAGAAGTTGATATTTGAACTGCATTTTAACTGAAAGAAAACGGTTGACTGCAACTCCCCAGACACTTTTATTTCTAACTTGTTTTTAATATTAGGATCAATTATTCCGATTATTGTAAAGCGCTGTTGATCAGTATATGTAAATAGTGCTATAAAAGTGATTAAATTAAAGAGAATATTAATTAAATTTGCATACAACCCAAGAAGTCAGATAAAATTTATGTTGACCAAGTTCTTGTTCAAAGTAACAGTAATCAAGGCTGCTATAGACAACATTATAACAATATTGTATATAGCAGCCTTGATTACTGTTACTTTGAACAAGAACTTGGTCAACATAAATTTTATCTGACTTCTTGGGTTGTATGCAAATTTAATTAATCTTCTCTTTGTGCAATACCATGCACAAAATGTACTGTTATGGTCTGGTTAAGAGCTTGATGTTCACTGACTTATGTGGCACAAGTGTAAGTTCTTTGTTACAATACAGTGGAACCCCGCCTTACGACCACCTCGTTAATACGACCACTTTCTTTTGTCCCGAACTAAAATTCTGTCAGTAATTTTTTTATTTAAGAACCCCTTTAATATGACCACCCCGATAATACGACCAGATTTTGGTGGCCTGTCGGTGGTTGGATTAACCGCGGCCACCTTTTGGCCGTCCCGATGAGGGCTTTCTTATTGTTTTTACCACGATTAAGCGGCCACGAAGAATCTAATACACGTAGTTTGGCCTTGTTTTGAAAAACCTGATGACTGAGAGTCCGAAATAGAAGGAGACAAACTATTAAAATATTCAAACAACAGTTGTCACAAGCCTCCAAGCGTGTTGTATTCAGATAAAGTGACGTTTATACCACGCCTTATGCTAATTTCTGACGAAACCCCGTTTAAGCGGCCAACCTAGATTAAACGGCCACTTGCCATTTCCCCGAGGGTGACCGCTTAATCGGGGTTCGACTGTATAAATAAAGTTGATTTATTTTTTTATTCACATTCAGTGGGGTGGGTGAAGTTAAGATGGGCATTTCCTTGCTAAAAAGTCAGGGAGTGAAGGTGGGTCTTTTCTTGCTCAAAAAATTTGAACAAAACATTTTTCAAGAATGGAGAGGAGATAGCTCCCCAGGACCCTCCCTAGATCTGCCACTAACATCGGTCTCACATACACTGCAACAGTTTTTTCAGCGAAGACATAAATAAATGGAAATTGAACAGTATCAGAACTGAATTATTTGTATGACATAAGCAACGGTCAACATGCTCTTCAGCCTATTACGTGACAGAATGCTACACAATATTGCAGGTGGTAGGTACTGGTAAGTCCTGTCCAGTTTTGTACTTCACAAACACTGCAGACTGCAAACAGGTTTGTAAGTGAAGTGATTGGAGCCCGGGGTGGGGGGTACTCTCCTATATAAGCTATATAGGTATGTGCAGTGCCAAAGGGTATGGTTTTTGAGCCGTTTTGGTCCAGAAAATGGGTATAGATTTTGAACATTTTGGTCTCAAATAATGGATATATTTTCCTACTTGTCTGAAAATATAGGGTATAGATTTTGGCTCTTAAAGAGGGCAATTTTAAGGGTCAGGTCTGAAATAGGGTAAGGAAAATCACATATTTTGGTCTGAAATAGGGTAAGGGTTTGAAGAAGCGCGCCACACACCCCCACCCAAATTTTCATTGAGTACCCTCCCTCCGGGGATTGGAGGAAGCAAGTGGCGGAGATAAATATACAAGTAAAGATGACAACAACAAAAACAGTCTTTTAATGTTACACTCTATGCAAGAACACGATTGATTATTATAATATGAATCATGATTAAAATATGCCAGTTGCTTACTTTTTAGAACAAATGTTGTATATTATGTTGTTGAAAATAATTATGTTGTTGAGAATGAAATTCTCAAACTCATTAATAATTCATCAAAGGAATTTAAAAAAAATAAATAAATAGAATTTCAGACAGTTTTTGGGTCCACCCTTCTTTATTCGTCAAGCATATGTATGTCAGACTGCAGTCATTCTTTGAAATTGGGGAGCAATACATTTTTGTTCAGGGAAACAACAAACGGAACTCTCGATATGAGAACCCTGGGTTACTCTTTTTGTAATCCCCCCTCCCCAAAAAGGTTCTTACCAAAATCTTTCACCCCCAAAAAGTCACCACAAACCCCCTGGGCTTTAAACTGTCATTCTTCACTAAAATCACTGGGTTTTTTCTGGGTTTTAGATTGTGGGGAAGGTGCGGAAGAGGGGGGAGGGAGTTCTCAAATACGGTGAACTCTCTCTAAGGGCCTGTTTACATGGAGGGAGGGTGACCCGGGTCACCCTCCTAGCCGGGCTACCCTGGGAGGGCCAACTTTTCATACATTTCTTTACAAAGCACACTGAAGTGTTTACATGACAGACAGGGTCACCCACCTACCTGGGTCACCCTGTCTGCTTGCCAGGGTCACCCGGCTAGGCGGGCTATCTTTTCTGCATGTAAACGGTCAAACCCGGGTCACCCTCCTAGGCGGGCTATCTCTGTTGACTTGGAAAACCCACGATAATGGCGGAACAAGCGATAAAAACAGCAAAATCGCCGCTATAGCCTTTATTCTTGCTGCCATCATTGTTTGTTATGTAGTGCTTAATAAATCGCGCGGTTGCAATAAAAAAAGTCCGCCAAAACATGAGCCCGCCAAAACAAGAGCCCGCCAAAAAAGATAGCTCGCCTATATGATAGCCCGCCCTTACTAATAGCCCGCCCATGTAAAGGCGGGCTATATTTTAGCCCGGCTGGGAGGGTACCCGGGTCACCCTCCCTCCATGTAAACAGGCCCTTATAACTCGGTTGGTTCCGAGGCCTAGATGACCATCACGTGCTATACCCAACGTTATATACGCTTACGTAACTACTCATGATTCCCCGGCCTGGAACCCAGGCCATGTTGTGTTTCGTGCCGACAAAATATTTATTTCAGTCTTCTTCACAAGCTCATTCGACAGAAATAACACTTTGTTGCAGTAAGACGGTTAATGGAAATAAAACATTCATTTCATCCATGTAAACAGGCCCTAAGGCAGACACCCTCGGGACCAGCTCTAGTCTGGCTAAGAGAGGTGTTCACCTTACAGAGAATTCAGTTGAGACAGACAAGTTAAATTCGGCCAGGATAAGCCAGCCAGCCATGTCTGCCTTTGAGAGGTGTCCACCTTATAGTGGTGTGCGCTTTGAGAGAGTTCACTGTATAACTCAAGATGATTGGGGGGTCTTGAAAAAAGATTTAAAATTCAAGGGGGGCAGGGAAATTTTTTGTGTATAATTTGTTACATTTTCCTCCAGCCCACCCCTGTATAACAAATGAATGGTCAGACATATGTTAAACATTAGTATTTCACTGAACTATAAGAGGTGACATTTAGAACTTCTTATACTGATCAGGATCTAATTTCCTCTGGGAAGAGAGAGAAAAATCATAGGAATAAAGGAAATGGCAACTAAGATTATATAAACAATGTTCTATTTGAAAATAAGCAGTGCCAAGGGCTGTACATTATTAATCTGCGTGTACTAATATAAATGGCAATATAAATCACAGTGAACTGTATGTTAATAGGTTACATACCATTTTTGTTCAAATTCCACCAAGACCAAACTGAACAACAGAGAACATTTTTCCCAACAAGACTCAATTCTAGCATAAACAGAGCACCTTAAAACGCAGTCAAATAGCAGAAAAAAGGATCGGCTTTTTAGGGACGTGATACATTGTGTACAGTCAAATGTTGACGAATTTCTTGATCTTGTATTCGTATTTCTACCGCAAAGACTGTCCAACTTTGTAAGGTCTTGTAGCGAAGACAAATTTCCTTGGGAATGCATCGTCTGGGCAGAACTGTCAGAATTGGCTCATCGTGGTTTATAACGTTCTAATTTTAAACAAATACCCTCTGCTTCTTTGCTACAGCCAAGCATAGTAGGGACTATGAGCCAAGCAACGAAATGGTGTGCAAGAACAAAACAAGCGATCGCAAGCGATCGATACATTGTGAGCCTGCTCGCGCGCGATCGCAGCCGAGATATACGCGGGCGCCATTTTTCGAGGAAACCGGAAGCAGAATGCCGTGCGCACTAGTGTGTTATTTTTTTCCTCATTACGCATGCAGTTTTCATCAGCCAATCCAAAAATTCGTATTTTTTACTGTCCCCAGAGCTACTGGTCACAACATTTAAAAAAAACCGCGTAGCTCTGGGGACGAGAATGGCCAGAGGTCTCGATTCTTGGTGCTGACCAAAAGGATCGTGGCCTCTGGGGACGAGAATGAGCTAATCGCTACTGCGCATGTATTTTTATACTGACAAGATGACGGATGTTTCGATCTCTTCGAACGCCTCGGTCAGTGAAAAGTATAGAGAAATGTTTCCTGAATACGATCCTGTATTTGTAGATGCTGTAAGTTCGGCTGTTTCTTCTTGTGTAAAGATGTAGCAGGTACCATTAACGGACAAAACTACTCCAACTACAATCTATAAGGTTTATTTCGCTCGGAGAGCTACACTGAATCGTGCTTGCTTTTGTTACAAGAGAACTCACACACTAAAATAACAGCATTCGTGACCTAAGTAATTGAAACATCATATCCGACGAAACAACTAAGCTACAATTAATCACGCGAGAACATTTATTATAAACATGCAATTATAAACGTGCTGACATATAAGCGATTAATAATACGTGAACGATAATATACCGACTGATCAAGATAACACTGAAATATGTTCTCCTACACATTCCTTTTATGCCTGTGATAATTTGCGAGGTGTTAAGTCGAAGGAAGAGCGGAGTATTTTAGTTTTAAAATCTCCACTGAAGGCACAGATGGCGACCAAATATATTTTCTCTTTCTCGACTCGGTTTGTCGAGTTTAAAAGTCACATGTGAGCTAAGATACGCTGTGATTGGTTTATCTTGAGCATGCGCAGACAATTGTCCCTGGACCCTCTGGGGGAGCGTAGCGTTGCGTGACAGAGAGGGGCCAGAACTGGACTAGGTTAGACTCTGTAATGGAATAAATATCGAATTTTTTGATTGGCTGTCTCGTGTAACAAACAATGGCCGTTACACCAGATTTCTGGTATTCAAAATTCCATTCCCCCAGAGTCTAACCTGGCGACGACCCGCTGACCGAGGAGGCCGTTGACTCTGGGTACGAGATTGAGTCTTAGGACCGTTCCCAGAGTTCCTCGTTTTTATGGCTACTGCGCTTGCGCAAGTAGCCATTATTGCCGTCGTCAAAGCATTCTTTGTAACATTCCTGTATAAGACTTTTTTGTAACAATTATTTGAATAACTGAACATGATATGGCATTGTTCGATTAAAAAGAAGATTGGCATATTTAGTGAGCTATATGGAGAGAAATTGCGTTGCAAAATAAATATGAAAGACAAGTTTGTTTTTAAATGTTTTTATTTACGTAGGTGTATTTCTTTGACAACTGCACGAACAGGGTCGCGTTTGATTGAACCACATTATTGAATGTTGAGGAACCGCTGGTCTTTTAGAGTCCTTCGCACAATTCATTTGTTTGAGTTTAGACTGCAAAACAGTCGTTATTTTTTTTCACTCGCTCCAGACCTTTCATTCGAAGACCGCGCGTCGTACGCAAAAAATACGACTGTTTTGCAGTCTAGTTTGAGTTGTACTATCGTTATTGAAGTTTCCTGAAATAAAGATAATTGTTTTATAATATACAAATTGCAGGGAAAATGTCGAATTTCTCCGAAGAAACTGGAAAAATAAGAAAATATTCCGCCATTTTTTCCCCGAGACAAAAACATTTGAACTTCGCGGCATTTCCAAATAAGGTAGAGAGGGTATAATACCTCTGGGACCATGAGTAGGGAACCAATCAAATTGCTTGAAAATGCATTATCCCATGGTTAGTATATTATTCCTCGCGAAGCGAGGCCGAAGGCCTCGCGTAGCGGGGTTTATGATTCTGTCCCCCAAGAGCTCACGCGAGAGCAATTCTCGTGTGGCCTTTACGATCATAAATGTTTGTGGAGTTGGGGATGGCATGACGTCACACGGCGCGCTCGTGGCCTAATGGCTTAAGGCGCTAACTTTTAAATCTGATCTTGAGGGCGTGAGTTCAAATCCTAAATGATCCTTTTTTTTTTGTTTCGGTTCGAATCCAGGCCGTTCTTTTTTTTAACCCCCTTTTCTTTGCTTAATAACATTGACTTCGACGTAATCTTTGTACACGTAAATGTAGAAACAGGAACGGCTGCTGAAGAATAACAATTTTTACTCCAAGTTTGTTTATCGAACGAATTTATATACGGGTCATTTGTGAAGGAAAAAAAACCCGGCTTTATTAAATCCGTTATCAACAACGGGAAAAGGAAAGACGACTCAGGAATGTCTCAAAGTACGATCAACATATGGCTTAGTTTTCATTGTAGACGTGAAGACTTGTGTCTGAAAATAATTCGCCGATCTGATATTGCGAAGAAGATTTTACCTACAAAAGCGAGGTGGTTTCAGATCATTCGGACGGAAAAGTGGGGAAAACAGTACAAGAGCGCTACAATTTATTACAGATGTCGGGAGACGAGCGAACTCTAATCGAAACCAAAACCGGTGGCATAGCAAAAACACGGCGTTCGTCCGGCGATTCTCAGAAACCTTGCAGCGATTCTTGGAAACCTTGCAGATCAAATCGCAGCGTGCCCGTTACTAGGCAACAAAAGCTTCGCGAGGACCTGCGAGTCACGTATTACTAGTAATAAATATTATAAGTTGCTAAAAGGGAATAGGTTAAATTAAGATATTTACTAAGAAGGACGGATAAATTTTTTTTTCTAGTTCCTCGCGAAGCGAGGTTTATAATTCTGTCCATCAAACAGCTCAGGCGGGATCAAATGTCGTCTGGCGTATACGATCATATTTATTTGTGATGAAGGAACGTGGCGGAAATGACGTCACACGGCGCGCTCGTGGCCCAATGGTCTAAGGCGCTAACTTTTAAATCTGATCTTCGAGACTGAGGGCAAAGGGTTCGAATCCGGCTGGGTTCTTTTTCCTTTTTCTTTTGGTTCAAATCCTACAAGGCCATTCTTTTTATCCTTTTTCTTTTCCTTTTTTTACTGTAATAACACTGACTGAATTCCACATAAGTTAATCTGCCGTCAACGTCTATTAATTAAAACGTACAGTGGAACTTCGATTTCTCGAACCTCCACGGGAAACGAAAATTGGTTCGAGAAATCGGGAAATCGGGGTAAAATTACAGCGAAAACAAGTCCAAGGGAAAACAAATTTTGGTTCGAGAAATCGGGGTTTTTGAAAAAACGAGGGTTCGAGAAATTGGGGTTCCACTCCGGAATCGACAGCGTGGCTCCACCGGGGGCGAAGTTTCCAATCTTCCTGGGTTGTTTTTTTTTGCTGCCCTCAAAATGTCCACGATCCACACAAACAGAAACGCCTACTCAAGTTGCGAAGTATAATTTTGAGAAATTACACAGTCTTGGCACACCTATTGTTCGAATATCAGCTGTCCATTCAGGAAGAAATGCAAGGGCTGCAAAGTCAGATGATGCTGGAGGTCTAGATTCACCAATATTTCTAGCAAGAGGAGCAGCTGTCATGCATACATCAAACCTTTGGCAGGAAGTTGGATCAGTTATGCAATGGTGCCTCTGGTATTATTCAAGACCTCATATTTCACCCTGACCACCCACCCCCGTGTCTACCCATTGCAGCACTTGTACAATTTCCACACTACACAGGACCAGCCTTTCTGGAATCCAACCAACAGACTGTACCTATTCCACCACACTTATTTGAATGGGAAAGTGAAGGACAGCGGTTATCCAGACAACAATTGCCACTTAGACTACGCTATGCAATGACAATTCACAAGTCTCAAGGTCAAACATTATCTCAAGCAGTCATTGACTTAGGAAAAGCAGAAAGAGCTGCTGGATGTACTTTTGTGACTGCATCCAGAGTGCGCTCCTTACAAAATGTAGTGTTCCAGCCAATGTCTTTTCAAAGACTTCAGTCAATAGGCAAGAGTAAACAATTACAACAACGACTCCAAGAAGAAGAAAGGTTGAGACACCTTGCTCAAATTACAGCGGATCAATATCAACATCTAAATGGTTAATTCATATTTATTACTTCATTGGCATTATCACCAAGCAGGAAATACTACAGATTCTCGTCGCCCGCTCCTACAAGTCATGGACATCATTATACATTGTATATAATGTATATATTGTTAAGGTACTACATCAAAATTAATTAGACATTTCATTCACTAACTTATTACAGGTAGGTATTTCGGTTCATTTCCTTTAAGGTAAACCAAAACATATTTTGTGAGGTGAGTGACTTTTAATATTACTGTACAATAAATTATTATAGGAATATTATACAGGTAGTTATACTTACAAAATACAGTGCATGGAATCCCGATTTCTCAAACCCTAGATTTCTCAAAAAACCCTATAACTCGATACAAAAAGTTGTTTCCCTTGGATTTGTTTCACTGTAATAATTATTTTAAACACAATATTCTCAAAACAAATGTTTTAATTCGTCTCCCTTGGAGGTTCAATACATCGGGATTCCACTGCATATAACAAAATCAGATTCCACAATAAACCTAAACATCAATCAGGTAAGTGACTTTCATATATATTATTACAACTACTGTTTATGACATACATGTACTGTCAACTTCTTTAAATTAGCCCTACCCTACCCTCTCCAAAAAATTAAATGCTTGAAAAATACATGTATGCCACCAGCTGCTATTTACAGAAGTTACCATATAAAATATCTATCACAATTACAGTTGAAACTCTCTACAGCACCCACCCTCAAGCAGAATGAACTGCCCATTGTACAGAGGGATTGTAGGGATGTTTCAGTTAAAGTAAAGTGCAGGAATTATTGCATGCTAACAAAGACAAATCCTGCCTGTTGTGCAGAGGCCGTCATTAATAGTGAATTGGCCGTTACTATTGTAGGTACACTGTATATAAATCCTATATTGTAATTATTACAATATAGCATTTATAACCAAAATCAATTACTTTCGTGTCACTCGGTTATAATAACAGTGGCAGATCTAGGGGAGGGGCCCTGGGGACCTGCCCCTCACCCCCCCCCCCCCCCCCCTCCCTTATGTGCAAAATTACTTAAGGCCCAAAGGTAGTTTTCAGGCCCCCACCTCAATTTAACGTCCAAAAGGACGGAAAAAAATTTGCACCCCCACCTTATAAACAGTTCTGGATCAGCCACAGGACTGTAAATAAACACTTTTTTTTAAGAAAATTTGGTACAAAATGCTATTCGTTAAATCATTCCACTGAGCGTTAGAATCACTGTCACCTGTCCTAAATTTCAACAAAATCACAAACTTCATTTTACGAAACTAAACATTTACCATTTTCAATTTAAATTGGCATAAACAAACATATTCAGCAGCAACTGTGATCAAAATATCACCTCTCCTCACAATGTCTTCAAATTAAATGAGAAACAAATTATTCCAATCCAAAACATTAAAAATTGGAGGATATTATCTTGAACTATTATACACTATATTTTTACAAAGCAATTAAAATAGCAGTTCTCCTTACCAATAACAGCACATTTAATAGATCACATTTCAGTTCATAATTTGTTTAAAGTGATTATGCATTTCCTTAGTTAATGATATATCACCTTCAAATACCAATACACTACAAAGGAGGCAGGGTCTTGACATCATATAAAATACTTTGTATTCAATATAATGTATTCAAGTGCAATTTCCACAAATAAAGACAATTCCTATTTCAGTTTGCCACATTTACATGTCAATGTAAATACAGTGCAACCCCGCTTTACGGAAACCCGCTTAATATGGACACCCGCATATTATGAACACTTTTGTTTGTCCCGACGACACATATTTTCTCTTATATCAGCCCGCATAACACGGACACCCGGATAATACGGACGCTTTTTCCTGTCCCTTTGGTGTTCGTATTAACCGGGTTCCACTGTAATGAGAATTTATATTGACAAGCAAGGCTTACACTTGAGGAATTAAACTGTTCAAATTAAAGTGCTTCAAACCTGGAAACACAGTTCCAGTTCGGATTTAGAGGTACACATAGGTAGAGGATTCCCGGGCCACCTATAATATTTTGCAAGTGATTAAACGAATGATTTAGCTTTAATCTGGTATTGTTTTTTTGCCTAAAAATCATATACCAGACCGCATTTGACAAATTCGAAGTTTGTCAATATTTGCCCTCTCGTTTAGACGCTGGAGATAGGTCTGTTGTTGAAGATAAAAACTTTTTTAAAACGAAACATATGCCAAAAAAGTGCACTATAAAGTTTAGAAGATACTTAACACACTGTGCAAAGGTTATGTTAAGACATCGTTTGGTTAGTTGACACGAGCGTGTCGAACATACCCCAAATTTCATCCATCATGGCCGCTTCTAATGGTTCGATATGCGAATTTTCAACTTTTCTAAATTTTGAAAAAAGTAAAAGGAAACCAAACCTTTTAATGTCATTTTTGAAAATACTTCACTATAAGGGTTCTTTGGATCAAATAAAAAGAACTTCGAAATTTTGGTCCTGTCCGCCGATTCGCGATATTTTCAGGGATCCGGTCTTAAATAGACTTGTGCCATAAAGCGTGCACAGGTGAACAAAGTGTTTTGATTTATAGACATGCGTCAAGCCATGAAACCCTCCCTTTAAATACGCGGATTTTATTGTTTTTGAGTGGTAACATTTTTGAAGGGGCCGCTCTACTTTCGGGGGGATCGTTACTTTCGGGGGGGCCCCGTTACTTTCGGGGTTTACTAGAAGGGTAAAAAATTAACGTTACTTTCGGGGAGGCGTTACTTTCGGGTGGCCCGTTACTTTCGGAATTCTACGGTATCGGTTATTATTTAAAGTGCACGGGATCTGAAAATGAAAGTAAATTTTTCCGCCTCCCAGAAAGCCATTGGGTCATATAATTTATAGTTTATACTTTTTACCCGACAACGTTTTTTCAATTAGGTGTATATGACGAGTTCAATGTATGCATCTGCCTTTGTTGATCAGGAAAGAATCGCCTAAGAATGGCTTAAGTGTAAGAAAGTCTATCGACCAAGTAGTGAATGCCGAATAGCATGGAATAACGGTTGAGAGTTTGAGTCATGTTCTCAGATATCGATATCTCAGTGATCGGTTTGGTCGTGATAGATTAGTGAAAAGATAGTTCTGTAGCGATGATTCTTTACCATCACGTGACCGAGATGATATATTTTGTTGCACAGAGCTTGTTGAAGAGTGTTGTTGAAGAGTGTCAGTTTATATTATGAACAAGTTTGCTTGTCAGCGATTTTCATAGCCTGCGTGGCAGGCGTATAAAGGGGAGGGAGGGAGGGGAGTTCGGCACGCGCGAAGCGCGATGGAGTGGGCGAGGGAAACGCCTGCAACCACGCTATTGTTTTTTCAATCTTTTACGTCCACATTCTGGACGCAAAAATCGTGATTGGTCAGAATTAATGAAATGTCAATAAAGCAGTTAATTGGTTGTTCTGATTGATCAGTTATATGTCATTTAAGTTTTTGAATGATTCCAGGTTGTTATCAATTTACATGCAACCGCCAACCGGACGGATAAATCGAGAGACGATCGGGAATCACTTTCTTTATTGGAAGAAAACGGCTTTAACCTTGAATTAAAAGTGGAGCAGAGGAAAGGGTCACGTCACACGATCTTCCACAACTAAAGTACAGCTGTATTCGAAAGCAAAACACGCACTTATAACATCATGCTGGGAAAGAAAGTTATTCGGGTTCGTCACGCCGGTCAAGACTCTCGTCAGAATGTCTCGCAGTCAAAGACAACTTTTCGCCAATTAATAGTTCGGAGAAAATATTATGAGAAAATCATTCCACGGAAAGCGAAGCTAGACTTGCAATACACTGTATTCAATGCGTGACGGAAGTCGGAATGTCTGTTGAATTTTAGGACGTGACCAACGGAACGTCTTATTATTGGAAACTTTCGCATTCACGTGAAAATTATAAAACTTTACTCGGCTACTTCCAACCCCGTCTTTCTATACATGTGTTTATTATGTTTTAAAAGAAGTATTTCTGTCATAGCGAAAGACAAAAATGATTTCAAAGATATCTTGCATATTTAAGAGTCATTGACTGAGAAAACCAGGCAAAATTGGAAAAAGCTCAAAGAAGGGGGTCAACAGAATTACTTCATACTAACATCATAGATAGGTTTGGTGGACTAATGGATAAATATACTAAAGTTAGCTGCTCAAGAGTTTCTGTATTAGAGATACGAGATCCACTCTCCAACACCCTCTCAGATGCCATTTTTACTCGTAAATTTGGCCCAAATTAGAAAAGCTGCAAAATCTTTAAAATGTAACGAACAAAGTTCTTATTTTCTGTCTGATACAAACAATCATTGAACTACTTGTATACAGCCACAAATGCGAGAAATAGCCACAGGACTTTCTACAGCTCTCATTTTTGGATCACCTATATTTCGTATTTGCGAATGAGCAAGAAATGAGGCTTTTTCGAGTACCTGTAAAACATACAACTAAACCTGCAGAAATTATTGGACACCAAAAACAGATACTCTTATCTTCCCTCTATCAGAAACAGCAATAATCTTTTTGGGCCATTGAAACAGCAGGATGCAAGAATATTTTCACTTCATCGAGTTCTCGATACCATGTTCGATAACACGCGAAGCAGCCAATATGTTGTTCAAGCCCCTTTTGGAGTCCATATCGATTTTTTCTGTAGTTGAACACATGTACGTAATCGAAGCAGTTCATATGTATTCCAAAAAAACTTCATTTCTCAATTGAAAGCAAAGAAAAGTCAGAAAACACGAAAAAAAACAGAGCGACGCCATCTTGAAATTTGAAGACTCGGAGAAACTGGGAACTAGTTGTTCTAGTCATTGTTCTACAGGTGGGTAGTGGGGCTGGGATTGTCAAACTTTTGGCTCCACGCTATTTTCGAAGGTTCTAAATTAGACTTTGTAGAAATAACTGGTTTTATTATACGGCATAGCATTTTAGGGTGCTAATACGCACTAAAACGAGTGCAAATAGGAGACCGTATTACTTCCTCGCCTTAGTCTCCCTGACCACGCGCTACGGAAAATTAAGCCAATATGTCGTTTTGTAGACTAGTGCCTCCTCTCAGTAAACTGCTCCTACTCGAACAAGCCCCTCGCCCCTCCCTCTCCCGCCCCTTCTGAATCCCAATCTTTGAAATATAATTATTTCCATGTAAAAAAGCAGGGGAAAAAATGAATGCATGTGGAGAAATCAGTAATATTAGGTTTTTAGTCAAAAATAGAAAGCCGGATTAATCATTTGAGATCAATAACGAAAAACTTGCGCAAAGGAGAGTAAAGAGTAAAGGACGCTATGACTTGTAGATAACTTGACCATGTTTAATAATCCCTGGGCATGCCCACGCGGGAGGTTACAAAGTAACTACGAGGAAGGGCTCAAGCAGGGCGTCGGGCGCCGGGCGCCGGGCGCCGGAGAAGGATACATTTAATCGCCCTGGCTTTAGAATACTTAGGCCAGCCCCAAAGCGCATGACTGGTGTGTTGGTGAATACGTCTCATAAAACGAAATTACAGAAAGAGAAGCGTACATAAAAAAGTCAGCACATTATTATGTTATAAAAGCGCGCAACTTATCATTTGCAATAATTAATGAAAAACAGTAGCGAAATGCGTCAATTCCTGATCAATCTTTTCAACTATACTTTCCCCTGTTTTCAGAAATCTGCAAGTTATTCTTTAGAACAACTGCAGGTTTGTACAAGATCTTTGATTGGTTCCACGTAGGAGTCCTTTCGACCAACAGGCCCCTCGATGTTGATTCCAAAAAAGAAACACATTTCTTTTAGTTGCGCAACCTTAAATTTTGATTTTAACATGCCACGCTTCACAAGGATACAGAGGTTTTGCCTATTGTATTCAATTGGATGTTGCAGGTCAACCTCTTCGTACACTGCTGTCTGCAATTCCTGCAGCTGTTTTTCTGTTTCCCACGCTTGAATGTCACTCTCGTTGATATTTTCAACTTCTTCAACGATTAGCTCTCCGGGTGCTTTTTGCTGACGTTGTGTTGCTGCAAGTCTCGAAAAAATAACTGCTAATTTGCTTGGCAGTTCGCCATTCTTCTGGAGTAAAACTAAGTTTCCCACTCCTATCCCTAGCGACTCTCATCTCTTTTGCAACTTTTGCTGGGTCTTCTTTGTTTCCTTCAATAAATTGATACACAATATTAACCAGTTCTGGTCAACAAACAAAGGTCAGTTGTTGCCAAGATCAAGAAACAATGACCAGGTAGTCACATACCCCACCAAATGTTTAAATGCGACCACCACCACTCCCCCCCCCCCCCCCCCCCCCCCTCCCCCCACACCCTTCCAAGCAGCAACAATCCAACAAAATACAAACTCAAAGGATACCAATATCGCCCGGAATTTTTAACGAGTCGTTACTTCTAGTAATATAATTGATATAACGTCCAATCCACTAATTGCCCATGGCGCTTTACAAATTTATTAAGTACTTGTACTTAAAAAGGAATAAAAATAGTTCAAAGCATAAAAGTTATAATTGTAATTTAAATTTTAGTCCAAATATTTTTACAGTCCTAGTTTCATTAGATTTCTGTATATTTTTTGTTGATCACTTGTGGCGATCTTAAAAGTCTTTTGTCATTTTTTTTTACTTCAACCACCCTGACGATAATCATCCAGGGGAATACTAAAAAAAATCGTTTTTCCTTAATATTCACCCACCTTGAACTCATCGGCAGTTTCTGAAACTATATCCTCCTTTTTTATCCTGCTGAAATGGTCTTTTCGGCAAGTGTTACACAGGGCTGAAACCAAAATTTTATACGTTATGAAATAAATACTCCGAAAACTTGTTTTTAAAGCGACACTGAAAAAGTCAAACCACCTATTAAGGCAAAACATGTTGATTTCAATTGGAATGTTATACATTGTAAACAAAGCAACACAGCGAGGCTAAACCTGATAAGGAATTACTAAGATGGGAAACAACTAGAATTGTAAGATTAACATCTGTGAGAATATGCGCATAACAAATAAATATTCCAGTTAATCAGGTATTTAGTACTTACCAGAACCAATTGGAACGGAAACGTGAAACATGCCATATATTTCTTTGAAACCTGTTGGTTTTCGCGACGAGGATTTTTAATGTTTTTGTTTCGCCACTGTGACATGGGTAACAAACAGCTGGATGTCAATTTCTGGTAATGCGTTGTTAAATCGTACCTGTGCTTCGGACATACGGTGATTCTTTCTTTGTGTTCCTGTGAGACAGAATGCCATCCGGCGCGATTGAGAATAAGTTCATACTCCGCAGTCCGTGTTCCACGACTCCGACTTCCACTTGCACCCATATTAGTTAGGTACTCTGTTACATCCTTCGTGCATGCTGTTAGGGGAATTATTTGGACCTCCTTTAGAGCGTAAGGTGTCCGACCGCACGCACTATTTGTGGTCGAAAAAGAACAACTCATCGTGTTTCGCGTGTACGTTGTAAATAACACTTTAATTGGTAAAATAAACAACGACGTAAAAGTCTGGAACAAAGCCGAATATATAACATAATTAGGCCAATTAGGCAAAACTGGTCATAAAATAATTTCCTTCTAGGCTCTACCGTTAAAAAAATGTATCGAGGTATTTTGTAAAATTACGATTTTTAAAACTGAACTGATAAGCTAAGAGGTTACCCAGCGGAAAGTTGTATAATACGGCTGGGTATTTTTACCAGTCACCTTTTATTTTTTCCAACCTTTAGGCGAGAAAAAAAAACTGAGGAGTAAAGATGCCAAACCGTATTATACAACTTTCTGCTCAATTAGTTGTTTATGATATATATTTTTTTAGTGTTTTTCATAGCGCGTGGTCAGGGAGACTAAGGCGAGGATGTAATACGGTCTCCTATTTGCACTCGTTTTAGTGCGTACAAGAGACTATGATCTAAGAGAACACATCCCCATGCCCCATGATAGTCTTTTTCAATCTATTTTAAGCTTCCCGCCATGCTGTGAAAGTTATTTTAGTTCTCGTCCCCATGGTCGCGCGGCCAATGATCAGCGGATCAGATGTCATTGCGAATATTTTTCTAGCCGTCGCGCGTGCTGCCATTTATATCTGAAATTTAAAGATGTGATCGCCTTTTCTAGTGTGTTTTGTCATCCCGAGCGCAATGAGCATTCGAGAAAAGCTTCGTCAGTTTCTGAAAAGAAAAGGAACTGAAAGCGGCGAGGAGTCCTCGAGTATAAAGGAACAGAGACAAGAACGTAAGCGAAGGTGAGTTTTTTTTGTTCTGAGCTTATAAGCTTTCGCTGTACGATTTTGAGCTGGGTTGAAATCTACAAGCTATAAGACGAAGCCTTGACACACATTACATTTTTTGTTTAGAACCCGTGATCCTCAAAGAGAATGGAGAAGTTCCATGTGGGAATAAAAACATTGAAGGTAAGAAAATCTTCGATTTGCAATTTAAAACTCACCATGTGCGAACCTTTTTTTATTTCGCAACAGAGGCCAACAAAAACCATCACAGTAAAGTACCTTATTTAGTACAAGGTTAAATTAATTTATGACGGAATTCTCATCTTTATTCATTAGGTATTACATCTGCATCTTCTTGTACGACTCAAATGGAGGATCGAAACCATGGTCTTGCCTGAACAAAACCATATAGTGGCAAATGCAATACCGGCGAAACAGTCGAAAGACTGGCGTAAGAAGTCTACATTTAAGCCATGTGGTGCCAGAACGAAGGAGGTGTAATAAGAATATCGAGCTCAGATAAAAGACACTAGCCTCGTACAAAGAATGTCTCTCTTCTCGAAATGAAATAGCTTCTTGCAAGCTACAGTAATATCTGACGAAATTAGACTGACAAGAATATGATATCCGTGATCAGATCAACAACGAAATCTTGCAACAGATTTTAATCAAACATGCTGGGCCCAGCAAGACAATAAATGCAAGAAATCAACGTCTTGCACGGACTATTTCATATTCAGTCTATCCAGAGGGAAAATTAAGAGAACATAATCTTGTCTTGCAAGAGAGATGAGCCAAAGCGAAACTTAATTAGCAAAACACGGCAGATTACAGAGGTCAAGTCTAGCTCTACAGGGTGCGCGAAAGCCCGACAGGAAAACAAAGATTATCTCTTATAATATTTGCTATTCTACTTGAGAATCCTCCTCATAATTTAACATATACTGCCCGTTAGAAACACACTTGAAGCAACTGAACTACGCAATAGAGAACGGCGAATTTAATGCCACGAACTGTAGGAGTCGTGCTAGGCCTGTCACACCATTGATTAATAATCCTCGCGTCGTGAAGAAATTAATATCCCCAGCAGCTTCTAGCTTCTTTTTAGTATAAGCTGTCAATTCCTCCTTTTTCTCTCCCAGTTCAAAACACAAGCCTTCCAAGCCTGCCTGCCTGAACAACACCAAATAGTGGCATATGCTACACGCAAAACAGTCGACCTGCTCGTCAAACATCTCATGGGAGAGCAAAATATTCCGACGCACTTTAATGCAATAGCATCAACTCCATTTTAAGAGGGGTTTGCGAGAAGAGCATGTGCGTTCCAATCTACATAACTCCACGCTCTAACTAAAACATAGAGTGCTCAGAAAACTAGAAGAAACTACCTATACAAAACGCAAAACAGTCGACGTGAGATATTTATATTTCTATCGTGTGGTGCTAGAAGGTCACACAACGAACAAAGGAGGATACATCGAGCTCAGGCTCGGCGGTCAAATTGATGCAAGAGATCAGGAGAGATCATACTGCATCTCTCTAAACAAATTATTGTAGCTTCGTAGAAGCTCTAGTAGTCTCTGGACCAGGACAAATAATGATATCCGTTATTCCAAACGACTCATCTTGCAACAGCTTTTATAATTATCAATTCAAATGCCGGGCCCGGCGCTAGAAATGCAAGAAAGCAACATCCTACACGGAATATTTGATATCTAGTCCTTCCAGAGAGAACATTAAGAGATACAAAAACATATACAGAAACAAACCTTAGCAATGAGCAACGCAAATTTAATACGGAGGTGTCAAACTCATGACCCCTTGTAAACAATTTGCTAGAATGTACATATTTGAAGGCTCTACAGGAAAATCCTCCTCAAATTAAACATATACTGCCCGTTTAGAAACAGAACGGCAAATATACTAATGTCACGAACTGTGGGAGTCGTGTAGGCCTGTCACCTTTTTTACGCTTTCGAAGCTCGACTTTTCAACATCTTCCTCAGAAGCGCTCGCATCCCGGCTTTCTCTGTTGATTCGACATCACTTTCATCGGATCCAGCTATATAAAACCACGACCATTTTCCTCTTCGTCGATGGGAACTTTTCTCACTCTTTTCATAATCAAAAGTTTGCGATTCATCGACGAAAGTAATAGTCGTGATACCAAGAGAGGACTTGGTGATACCTTCTACAGAGGCCATTTTGTCACATCAGAACAGCAAAAGCCGCCAAACCTTAAATTTCATTACGTCATTACAACTGACCAATCAGGTGTCTTCTTTAAAATAGCCGCGCAGTATGACCACGCGCTAAAATTAGATTGAAAAAGATTATCATTGGAAGAGGCCCATGTATGGGGGATGTGTTCTCTTAGATCATAGTCTCTTGGTGCGTATTAGCACCCTAAAATGCTATGCCGTATAATAAAACCAGTTATTTCTACAAAGTCTAATTTAGAACCTTCGAAAATAGCGTGGAGCCAAAAGTTTGACAATCCCAGCCCTACTACCCACCTGTAGAACAATGACTAGAACAACTAGTTCCCAGTTTCTCCGAGTCTGCAAATTTCAAGATGGCGTCGCTATGTTTTTTTCGTGTTTTCTGACTTTTCTTTGCTTTCAATTGAGAAATGAAGTTTTTTTGGAATACATATGAACTGCTTCGATTACGTACATGTGTTCAACTACGGAAAAAATCGATATGGACTCCAAAAGGGGCTTGAACAACATTACATATTCGCTGCTTCGCGTGTTATCGAACATGGTATCGAGAACTCGATGAAGTGAAAATATTCTTGCATCCTGCTGTTTCAATGGCCCAAAAAGATTATTGCTGTTTCTGATAGAGGGAAGGTAAGAGTATCTGTTTTTGGTGTACAATAATTTCTGCAGGTTTAGTTATATGTTTTACAGGAACTCGAAAAAGCCTCATTTCTTGCTCATTCGCAAACACGAAATATAGGTGATCCAAAAATGAGAGCTGTAGAAAGTCCTGTGGCTATTTCTCGGATTTGTGGCTGTATACAAGTAGTTCTATGATTGTTTGTATCAGACAGAAAATAAGAACCTCGTTCGTTACATTTTAAAGATTTTGCAGCTTTTCTAATTTGGGCCAAATTTACGAGTAAAAATGGCACCTGAGAGGGTGTTGGAGAGTGGATCTCGTATCTCTAATACAGAAACTCTTGAGCAGCTAACTTTAGTATATTTATCCATTAGTCCACCAAACCTATCTATGATGTTAGTATGAAGTAATTCTGTTGACCCCCTTCTTTGAGCTTTTTCAAATTTTGCCCGGATTTCTCAGTCAATGACTCTTAATCAAGTGCGCGTGAAAACTGTCAAAACTAATTAGGGGCGGAATGGCAAAAACAATACCGTGGTTGCAGGCGTTCCCTCCCACTCCATCGCGCTTCGCGCTCCGACTCCTTGCGCTTCGCGCGCGCCGAACTCCCCTCCCTCCCCTTTCTACGCCTGCCACGCAGGCTACGATTTTCAATACCAGATTACGTCACCAATGACGTCACTGATTTGACTATTAAACAGACTCAAAATATATAAGCAATTTTTAAATGTCAGTGCTACGATTCCCTGAATTTAAAAAAATTTCGGACTGCCGGTCATTTAGAATTTTGAAGACTTTGACCGGCTGCCGGTCATTTAGCCACTTCAAATCGCTTAAATTCGCCGTTTTGAGTCACAAAAACAACAGTACACAACAGGAAAGGTAAATTTACTTTTATTCCGCAGGTATTTGTTCATAGATTTCGTGTTTATTCACAATTCTACGGACCATTCATTCAGTAAATCCAATACATTCACTATAAAAATGCAAAATAGCACACAGCCAAACAGTTTGTCTGGGGGCCCTGTGCTAACACGGTACCGACCAACACCGGGACATTCCGCTGAATATATTATTTATTGCGCACGCTACCTAATCGTGGTCACGGTTAAGTCTTAGGTCGGTGTTAACGTAGTTTCCTTCGCAGCCCTTATAAAAGAAATGGAGCGAAGAATTGCCGAAACGTCGGTTTTCACCGTACGTTTTAGCGTTATTTTAAACTTTCCATATCAATACGATTCAAGACGCCACGCAGTAACCACACAATCTTGAATTTTAAATCCTTCAGTGGCGTTGAATAGAACTGAATAGAAATAAAGCGTTGGCTAAAATTACACATAGGTCACCGGGCAAGGAAGGTGAAGCTCTCTATGTAAGTAATATATAAACTATAAACTATATATAAATTACTTTTAAGTCTTAAAAGTAATTATAGTTCTAAGAGTTGCCAGAATAAATAAATGAGCAATATATTTTTTTCGTTCTTATTATTGTTTGGTATAGCAAAGTCAACTGCCGGGTGACCGAGAGCTCGACACGATCTGTTCAGTGAACTCTACACTCAAGCCGGTCAATCTACCTTATCAACCAAAAATAAAATAGACCATAAATTCACGATCACAAGCAAACGAGATTTAATCGTCACTGCCGGAACATACTATTATTTAATAGGTGGCCGACTGCGAGTCTGCGAGACCAAAATTAGCCGTTATACTAGAACAATACAGTGTACAATATTACTTCGTTATTTAGTTACCTTTTATTGCCATTTTAAATTGAAATTAAACTATCACATGGGGATAGTCGACCTGTATGACGGACTCTGCGGACTGACTAGAAGCAAACATTATTTTAAATTGGTACTGCTCAGTGTTAATTGGCAGTTGATAAGTGACACTCCACTGATCTTCAGTTTTACAATTTTCGTAAAATTCCACGCGCCTCGAGGAAAGTCTAGAAACAGTGGTAACTCAAGTTGTAACAAAATGTAGAACGGAGCCGGACTGGTGACAAACGGGCGATTTATCAGGCACAGATTCAGTTCAGCATCGCAAGAAAGTGTTGAAAAGAAGCAACACCTTCGTACCAGTTGAACGTAGCGTATAAGTGCCTATTGTGCCTGCCCACATGTAAAACGGTGGAAATTTAATGGGCTTTTCATAAGAGAATTATAATGGGGATAATGCGTGACTTACAATAGTTGATCAACGTTTGATTTTTGTGCTATAAAGATGAAAATCGTTTTTATGACCTTTGCAGACACTTAACCAAACCACTCGTCATGTTGGTTATTCCAAAATACCTCCCACTGGTTATACAACGAAAGTAAGGAGTTGGCTTTCAATGATTCGCTCTCTGAAATAAATGAAGTTTGGTGGTATGGATAAACATCAGGCAGCTACTGTTGGTTTATGTTTAATGATCGGTAAACAAGCTCTCGCTATACAAGAAAACATCCATTAAAGTTTAACCTATCGCTTTAAGAACAATTATTGATTGACTGTCAATTCTATGGTTTTACGCTAGAGTAGCTTTTACGATAGACAGCGTTGGTAAAAGCTAACTGAACATGCACTGCAGTGCAGGACCCTGCAGTAAAACGTCTGATTTTTTTAACAGTGTAATTATCAAAACCCTCTTTTGTTTATATTCCCATGACCGGTTCTAACCTGCTAAAACAATCTTGGATGGGAACTGAAACAAAATAACAAGAATATGAAGAAAAAAGATGGCAATATACTTTGATAAACCATATTTTTGTGAACAAACAGTAAGGCAATTTTATATCGACTAAGAGAAAAGTAAAGGCTTACATCATTGCATTGCAATAAGGACATAAAAGAAATACTGTTATGGCAGTTAAAATTCTTTTTTCATATCACTATTGATTGTTTATTTTGAGATGTGGTATAAACTAAACCTCTAGGAAATAACAAAAACTATATATATTTCAGTAAAAAGGCCAATCAAGCATTTAATCTTACATCACCATTTGCGACGGTAAACAGAGACAAAAGGCGTTTGTCTGCGAAGTCAAAGCCAGTCGAACAGTTGAAGACCTAGGGCAAGGTGCAAATTTGTGTCGGAGAAGGTAAGTTTCACCCATATTCTAATTAACTGACTTCTAAGTTACTGAATACAATTCTTGTGATCATTTGAATAATTATTTATCATATTGGCTTCAATCGTATTTGTATTGGATTTAATTTACTTGGGGTTGCTTGCCATTGATTGAATCACTGGCTAGAAATGTCGACACGTTAAAGCAACGGCCCACTCCCTATTTCTTCAGTTACAGAATAATTAGTAACATGTTGTTCTATCAGTTAGTGCTATTTGTATTAGGAGGTTTTGGTTAGTTATTTGAGTGCTAACGACCACGCAGTACGAATTATAGATTGAATTTAAACCATTGAACTTTTCAAGAACTCCCCAATACATTCACTTATACCGATTTTTCTTCGAAGCGAAAAACTACGCGACCGGCTCTCAGGACAACTAACTTCTCTTTACCTTTGTCTTAACCTAAACTGACCAAATTTTGCTAAGGCGAATTCTATAACAAGATAATAAATAGAACGGCGACATTAGACTTATTTTGAGGTTTAAAGGAGGAAGAAATAATAATGAGTCACAGACGACTGGCATAAGTGAAAACATATCCTTTCGTGTTTAGAATATTGCCTCAAAATACATTTATTTCACAGAAGTTCGTTTTTCTCGCCCTAAACCAAACGAAATATGAAACTAAATTACAAATCTTTTTTTTTTCTGTAAGGAATGGCTAGTTCGTTAAAATTTTACCACTTTTTTTATTTTGACACCTCGGTCACTCGATCGTTCACATTTTTCTGGTTGTTTTAATACCTCACCAGCTACTATTAATAACAACGAGTGAGAAGAAAATAAGATTATTAATAAAATAAAGACATTCCTGAGACTGCCAAACTAATCTTCCCATAAGACCAGATATCAGTCACGCCAAGCAAAATCAAAGAAAAACAGTACTTAACCCGGCTATCTTTTCGCTCAATGTAGGGAAGTAGATTTTCTATTTTAAATGTCAAAGTTAAAATTTACATGATCGAATCTTGCTTTTTGTTAAAAACGTATTCGTTCCTTTATTATTATTATTATTACAAGGATCCGCAAAACAAACTGGGTCAGAGCTGAATACGTCATGTATGATAACAATAGTGTCTCGTTTCACACCAGTCTTCACGCGTGTTCAAGCAACTGAAACAGCCTGGGTCAGGGTCGCCCCAAGCTTTTTTCGGTATCAGTTTGGCAAACCAAATGTGTTATCGATATATAGCGAACGTTTTAGAAGAAAACTGTCACCGCTATTAGAAAGAAGACATTCCAAAACCTCCAATACGAGTTTGCTTTTAATTTTAACTTGAAAATTCGCTGAACAGGGGGAAATTAAATAACGACATGGGAACAATATTTTTCTCTTGTTATGTTTTAATGAAAACATAATAATTGCCCTTTTAACAAACCTTACTAAAATGTCTACAACCAAGCAGGAATAAGTTGCCGTTTCATTGAGCGTAATGTACATTTGAAACATGAAAAGCGGTCTGGTCACATGAAAATCTATTGTCGTGTAAATTTTTGTTTCTATACACCTTACACTTCATGAGATATTGGCTGGTACCCAGTCTCTCTCTTTATTCCTTTCCTGTATAGCCCCCTTAATCTTAAAATTCCAGAGGTCAACTGGCCATATCAAAATGTCCCATATCAATTTCTTGCTGACTACATCGATAGCTTTTCAATTGATAGAGGCATGTTCTCACAGTAAACAAAAACGCATTTTAGGACGTGGTCACGTGATTAACGACGTCATCACACTAAGTTTGATACGAGAGTTATTTTATGGCAAGTGTTATTACCTTGTGGTGATGCATCGTTCTGGGCCTCAAATTTACAAAGTTATTTGGGATTGGAAATTTTTCAGTTGCAAAGGATTTTGGGAAGGTTCTTATTATAATTATAATAATAATAATAATGATATTTTTATAGCGCCAAATCCACTACTTGCTCATGGCGCTTTACAATAAAAAATATTAAAAAGATAAAAACAAA
Organism: Desmophyllum pertusum; assembly: GCA_029204205.1. Classification (NCBI taxonomy): domain Eukaryota; kingdom Metazoa; phylum Cnidaria; class Anthozoa; order Scleractinia; family Caryophylliidae; genus Desmophyllum; species Desmophyllum pertusum. Next base: position 6,849,392 of record MU825396.1, read on the forward strand.
CAATAAAAAGGAATTAAAAAGGAATAAAAAATAGGTTTAAAAATACATTATTACTTTTATAATAATTAAGACCAATGATTGAATTTTCTCAATATTCACGCGATAAACCTCGCTGTACGCCTGACGTTCTATCACAACCCAGATTTTCAAGTTTAGTCACCTAAAAACGATCTCGTATAACGATCCAATTTGTGAGCTATTCGACAAGAAAACGGCAACAGCTCACTGAATACCTGGGCCTTTTATCTTAACTGTTTATATACAGTCCTATTTTTACATGCCGTCATTAAATTATTGAGATAATACACTCTTGTTTAGATTCACTGAGAAATCTACCAGCCAAGAAATGAAGAACCTTTTGATCGCATTGGCTTTGATCGCCGTATTTGCTGCTGTGCAGGCCATGCCAGCTGGTAAGTGAATGGCACTGTCAAACAAAGACAAGACACAAATATGAGGTTTGGGTGGAAGCCCACACTCCAAATACCGCGGCAAAAGTCGGATAATAAGCCCTACAATTATTTTTGTTCAAAGAGTATTTTGAAGAGGTTATTTTCGGAGTGGGAGGGGTGTGGGCTTATTATTGCGAGACATTTTGCGTTTCAAAAATGGTTGGGCTTCTATTTGGAAGGGATTTTGTGTCTGAAAATGTTATAACGATAGAGTTGATGTTCGCGCGGCGAGGGCTAAAATGAGCATGAGAAGGGCCAAAAACATATTTGCGCCCAAGAACATCAACTCTATTACTATTATAATAATTTCAGAGGGCATTGATTAAGAAAAGAAATCAAAGACAGTAAGCGATATCTTGAAGACTGCCGGCGCCGGGTTGGCGTTTATTTCATTGTAAATGTTCACATAAAACTTGGCAGAAAACCGCAAAATTCGTCGAAACAATCTTTGCTCTAAAGTTCTCTTGAAAGGAAAAATTACAGAATTCCATCAACAGCAAAGAAATAGTCATCCAGAAGTGTTGGGAATTAATTATGCAATTACTGAACTGGCTATTTGGCATAAAATATTTTGCCTGAACTGAGCGGGTTTCGATCGAAGAAGACAAACTTACATTCAATTCGCCGCCGTATATGGATTCTTCCTTGAGTTTCTGTAAGTCCTGTTCAACTAGCCGTATTGAGAAGGCTGAGAATTTGCTTCCTCGTTAGGGTTTTCAGTCATTCTGTCGTTGTAAAGCTAAAAAACAATAGCTTTGCAGTTGCAGATGGCAGCGCTTCGAGTCAAATGAAGTGCTGCTAGCAAGAAAGCGGCGCGAACAGTTGAATGGTTTTAGGCTTAGCTACAAAAATCCGAAAAATCGCCTAAAAATCTATCTGGATAATCTCAAAAAAAGTTCTAAAAATCTCAAATAATTTACCTAAAAATCTCAAACTTTTAACGAAAAATCCCAAAAATGTTCCGAAAAATATCAAAAATGTTCCGAAAAATCTCAAAATGTTTCCTAACTACAACAGAATTCTGGGATACATAATTGAATGGTGAAACCGGGGGCCATGGAGCCATGAATTGAATTGAATTTATATAGCTTTACAAGCGCATCGAGTTTCTTAAATGCGCCTATAAAAGCATTCTTATTCTTATTCTTATCTCTAAATACTCTTTTTACGCATTTTACAGATTTTTTTGGCTCTAAAAATTCTAAAAATCTTTGAACTTGTTAAATTCGCCTAAAAATCTCCAGACTTTCTAAAAATCTTTTCAGCATCTAAAAATCTCAAAAAAATCCGGATTTTTGTGGCTAAGCGTAAATGGTTTCCAGTTCTGATAGGCTGGCTACAATATTTCATTGTTTCTGTTTGGCTCACAGCAGCGGGCTAAAATATAATTATATTTTAGCCCGCTGAATTCTCCATTTTAGCCCGCAAAATACGCCACAATACCCGATGAAGTTATTATAATAAGCGCATATAAGAATACTGCATGGCAACTGGTATCAAAAACACTAAGACAAAACAAGTTCTATGGTCATCACTAGTGAGCATCAAAAGGCTCACTAAATATACCGTAATGACCTAAAATACCAAACAGGCTCTACAGTAAGGGGCTTTAGAATCAGCCCACGGGCATATTTTCGGAGGGGAGCAGAGGGTTGTCCTTGTTTGAGGGATGGGGAGCTTAGTTTATGTGTGTGTATTTTGTAAAATAATACAAGGCACGATACGATTAAAAACGCTATTGCAACAATTAAAGAAAATTCCTTGTTACAGTTCCAATAGTTGATTTAAATCTAGGGATTTGGTTTTTTTTTGGTCCAAATTCTAATTCTATCTAGATAAAGGACCCGCATGAAAACCAGCTACGGCTGGCTGATGTGGCGTTCCTCTCCAAACAAAGTAATTTATGAAGTTGTTACAATGGCTCATTCAGCATTATCGATCTTATACCTAAAATGTCCTGCTGTTAGATACCCATGAAGCTAAGGCTCGTAACTACGTTCCAGAAAGTGCCAATGCAACCGATCCAGCCGCAGCTGAACCATCTGAAGCAGAGAATGATCCAGCTCAGAGTGAAGCTGAACCCGCTGCCGAGGAAGCCAGCAACGATACCGCTGACACCAAGGAAGATGATTCAGCCGTCGCTGATGAGAGCAGTGATGATGATCTTGATGATGACAGTGTTGATGAGAACGATGAGGACGATGAAGATGATGAGGATGATGAAGATGATGAGGGCGATGAGGATGATGAAGATGATGAGGATGATGGTGATGATGAGGATGATGGCGATGATGAGGATGATGGTGATGATGAGGATGATGGCGATGATGAGGATGATGGCGATGATGAGGATGATGGCGATGATGAGGATGATGGTGACGATGAAGATGATGGCGATGATGAAGATGATGGTGATGACGAGGAAGAGGGCGAGGATGAAGAAGATGGCGATGATGAGTAGATGGTGGTTGATTAGTTAGAATAAGTGACACAAGAACTGTTCCAATGCACAAAACAGTGTATGTGTATCATATTAGAACTCCTTTTCCGTATGGAAGATCCAATCTCGTATAATGCTTTGCAGTATGTTTTTGTATGATTCAATTAATAATACAGATATTGTATTATATTGTATTACATGATTCAATAAATAATATACACTCACCGTTGTTTCATGTTTAACGAAGTAAGCCGCCTCTCTCTAACAAGCCTGAGGTTCATGCTTGGACCACAGGAATCATACAATAGTAATGTTGAGAGGATTAAAATAAATTAATAAAGGAATGAATAAATGAATTCGTTTGCATTTTATTGCGCGAACTTAAAGGAAAGACCGCCATCCACATTTTCTGCGCCAGCATTAATCTTGTACCCAGACCTACTCGAGTTTTGAAAAAAAATTCCTTTATACATATAATTAACAATTATCCTGCGAAATCGCACGGAATATCGCCTGATACTTAGCCGGCGAGGCCACAGGCTGAGTTCGCTAAAATCAGGCGATATTCCGCAAGATTGAGCAGGATAATTGTTTTATTATTCAACAAATTGATTGATAACACAAGCAAAAAAAACCTCTTCCACTTTTACTTTAAGAACTGACTTGAACATTTTACCGCGCGCCGGTCTTGACATACGAAATTACATATACCGCAGGATATCTGTCGTGTACGGCCGACAGATATTGAGAGCATTATAACCATATTTGGACAGTGTTACAATTTGTTGAATAATAATCAAGATTACAATATAGACTGAAAGCTGCGCGCGCAATGATTGGTTAAAAACCATGTTTTATCAGAGTATAAAACACAGAAAAGCGTGTTTTATCGTTTCGCGCGCGTAAATCTATATTTTAAAGCACATAAAGAAGCCAAAGCCATGTATTATACTGACATAAAACACTCCGGTTATTTGAGAACACTTGAGAAATATAGAAAACACTCGCCTACGGCTAGACTTTTCTAAATTTCTCACGTGTTCTCAAATTCCCGTCGTGTTTTAAAATACATGGCTTTGGCTTCTTTATTTGTTAAATGTACAAGGGAAATTTTTTTTAAACAGCGAGTAGGTCTGGGTACGAGATTAATGCTGGCGCAGAAAGTGTGGATGTTGGTCTTTCCAGTGAGTTCGCGCAAGAGAATACAAACGAAAACCAGGTAAACGAATTCATTTATTCATAATTCCTTTATTTATTTATTTATTTATTTTAATCCTCTCAACGTAACTATTGTAGGCTCCCTGTGCTTGGACGCATTAAGGCCGGTTTTCACTAGCGACGCAAGCACAAGCGTAAGCAACATACGCAGACGCAGTAACACGTTGAACATTAGCAACATTTGTCTTACGAAAGGCTCTAATGATCAGCACGTTACTGCGTCTGCGTATGTTGCTTGCGCCCATGCTTGCGTCACCAATTCATAAAAGTATTCGCAAAGAAACCTGTCGTAACAATGAAATCGACAACTTAATTGAATGCCTTCGCTCGAAAAGCCGTTTAACCGACCAAACTTAGTCGTTATCAAAGAATTCTAAAGCTGCAAAAGGGAATTCAAAATAAACAATGAACATCAACAACTGAAAAACAATGAGCTGCTACTCTGCTCATACATAATGAGCATTGCTGTCAACGAGTTTCAATGCGCGTTTGTAAAACACGTTCGCGGCGTCTATGCCAACATGTTTAACGCGTCTATCTTCGGCCTGTACTGAAATCATTTTAACTGTACATGTAGGTTATTTTTCTTCAAAAATTTAAGTTTCATTCAAGATGGATTCCTCCGAAGATGGATCGAGCAACACCCCCTTTTCTCTCAAAAAACTTTTACTCACCAAAAAACATTTCTGTCATCGTTTCATCATCAAGGGAGTTTGGCTCTTTTTCAGTGAACTCTGTCTTCAGTTCAGCTTGCTTCTCTTGTTTACCTTCCAAAACAAACGAAAGTACATTGTTTTCCCTTATTTTTCATGGCTGACTCCCATTATTTTGACTTCATTTCCGAAACTGAAATACACAAACCTTGATTTGACAATGTTTTCTTGGTACTGCTGGATGTACTGCTTGACTTTCTTGAAGTTCTATTTGGTCTAGCATCTTTTCTATGTGCAATAAAATAATAAATAGTTAACATGCAGTCCACTTACGTTATAGCTGAGGTCTCCAGCCTCATTATACCTTGGACATTTCCACAATAAAACAGTGTCAATTGTAGTGATCCTGAACACAATCAATCTACCTGTCCAACTTCGCCGTATTAAAAAACTCCACTGTACTGCCCAACAAACAACATTATACTCAAGATATAATATATAAAGCGAAATGTTGCACCATCATTGTGCAATAAACAACGTGATCCATGAGCTATATATATCGCCTCTCAATTTTCCTTACTCAGCAAATTATTATCATAAATTATTATTACCTCTGACAATAAAGCAAACCGCCCCGCTGTTGCACCATCATTGTGCAATGCATATTATATCATTTAATTAGCTGACTCACATTTCTATTATTCATAATTTGTGTGATTCCAGGATAATATCCATACCCCCGCACAGAAGGTTTTTTGGTTTGCACCCCCCCCTTCCCCCCTGGAATTTCCAGTTTAGCTTCATAATTTCTTTAAACATTTTGGCTTGCGCAAGTGGCCATTATTGTCGTCGTCGAAGCATTCTTTGTAACATTCCTTCGTAAGACTTTTTTGTAACAATTCTTTGAATAACTGAACATGATATGGCATTGTTCGATTGCTTCGCTTCATTGACGGTGGTGTCAAGTGCAATGATTAAAACTGGAAGATTGGCATATTTAGTGAGCTATATGGAGAGAAATTGCGTTGCAAAATAAATATGAAAGACAAGTTTGTTTTTAAATGTTTCTATTTACGTAGGTGTATTTCTTTGACAACTGCACGAACAGGGTCGCATTTGGTTGAGCCACATTGTTGAAGCTTTTTTTGAGAAACCGCTGGTCTTTTAGAGTCCTTCGCACAATTCATTTGTTTGAGTTGTACTATCGTTATTGAAGTTTCCTGAAATAAAGATAATAAATATTATAAGTTGCTAAAAAGGGAATAGGTTAAATTAAGATATTTACTAAGAAGGACGGATAATTTTTTTTTCTAGTTAGTAATGTTTATGTGGGAGCTGTATTTGCTTGGCTAGGCTTCCAGGAGACTTACGTTTAAGCCTCACGCGCGAGGGGTGAAGCCGCAGAGTTTTTGAAAATCATTCCGGCACAGCTTCAGTTGTTTAAAGGGTGATGAAACAGTATAAAACGAGCAATTGATAACTGAAGAGATAAATGAAATTTCTACAGGTAAAACTTGATATTCGTTAAGCCTTGGGTTACGATAGACTCATTTAGTCACACGCGCGAGGGTGAAGTCAGAGAAGAAAGTATTGCTGAGGGACCAAATAATTTTGTTATGCTAGCGTGAATTTACAACTCTTTGAAAATCTTTCAGAGCTTCAGTTGTTGAAAGGCTGATGTGCAATTTATTTTTAGATCCTGTTATGTCAGCGCGAATGCTGCTGTGTAAACAAAGATATTACATGTTAAATTAGTATCGTTAAAGTGCAACTAACCCCAAAAATTTTTATTCGTTTAAATAAATGTACTTGTTATTTGAAACTTAACTGCGAAATTTGTTTTGGATTTGGTTGAATCCTCGATTTTCTGTGCCCCGGCAAAGTCACCAAAAACGCCTCCATTTTTGTTCACGACCGCGTTTTTGACTGGGAATGAGTTTAGCGGCTTGTGACGTAAGCCCGGGAACCTTAGATCCTTCGCGTCCACTCATTTCCTTTAGGAAGATGCGATACACATTCGAAAAGTGTGTAGAAACTCCTTCCAGGTGCGTTATTGGCCGTTGCAGCAACACCCCAGATTTAGAGAAAGGTATACTATACCATTTTATAGCGATCGTCGATAAATACGAAAAAGACGATGGATTTTGTAATCTCAAACGAGCGAAGTATAAAGTGGGACTGTGAGAGTCATTGATCAAGAACTCTGAAATTTGTCCGCGCACTTCTAGCAGGCCGACTTCCAAAGGCTATTTAACCCGGTCAAAGCCAACTAGCAATTCGACCAAATTTTACCGAGAACCTATCTCCATCGCTGCTAAAAGATAACCAGAAAATTCAGTAGCTCGAGCGTCGATCCGTGATATCGCGCATCTGAAATGGCGTTAACATTTCTTCCTCGTGCGAAGCAATTTCGGAAATATTGATGGAAGTCAAAGACGAATTTCTTTTGAAGGATAAAATAGTAAAACTGACAAAAGATTTGAACTCCAAAAGTTTTTATGAGGCCGGGAAATAATGGCTCCGTCAATTCCAAGCCCGACCATCCCCCCCCGGGCATTTGTCGGGCATTTTACAACTTTTCCATCCCTAGGGTGGGGCATTTGCTATAACCGGGCAGCCCGGGGGTGGGGCATTTGTCAAAGGCAACGCGATCTTTCGTATTTTAAAAGACGTACACGGTTTGTTGTTTATTTAAAATTTCCTGATTGCCCCCGATAGAAAAATAGAAAAACTGAGTTGATATTAAACCTCGTTTGAGTCCCGCACTTTTCAAGTGTACCGTAGCCCCACCCCCACCCCACATGTGCAAACATTTACACCGTTGCTTTCCACGTGCGAACCAAAGACGTCAAAGATGGCGGAACGAAGCTTCGACTTCAACACCATGTTCCAAAAATCATGATTACAGGTATAAATAAAGAGCTATGTATTTGTGAACAATTATAGTATCCATCATTAATAGCTCTGCTTGGAATTTAGATTTTTAAATTCCTCGATCCTCTCAAAAAAGTTTTTGAACTTGTCCCGTGGGTCGGGCATTTGCACTGCTCCTGAAGCCCCACCGTGGGGATTTTGTGCATGTAAGCTGACCCCACCGTGGGGCATTTTCAACCTTCTGACAAAAAAATGACAAATGCCCACATGAACACCTACAATAAAGGTAAGATAATAACACTATTCTGTTCTGTTTAATTTTCACTGAGAATGCGAATAATACATTTCGAAGTGACATGACAGCAATCGCGTTTGTTTACATTTACGCAAACTTGGCAACTTGCGACTCACCAAGAATCCCTCACATGTTCCGTGCCGTCCAATCTTTTTTGAAGCATTCGTTCTAAATCTTCATTTTCTTTAACTTCTTTGTTGTACTTTTTAGCCATTCTTCGTCCGCCAAGGGTTCATCAGCACACATATATGCCATTTCATCGAGGCTTTCATTGCTTGTTGTGCGATCTACAACAGCCGACTCGATCTCATCTTCCACCTCCATGTCGTATTCCGGAATAAAACATGTCTCAGAATCTTCGGAATCATAGTTCGACTCCGAATTTCCGTCGCTGGAAGACATATTTCTTTGTGGGTAAAATTGCGATAGTTATGAAGACGTAAAGAAAAAGAAATCATCCGAAGAAGTTTCTACACAATGTAAATCCCTCACAAAAGCCTCTTATCGCTATTCAGAACGTTCCCGCCGTTACGTCACAAGATCTCGACCCAGGACCCGAATAATGCGCGGTCGTGGGACAGAAAATTCCAAGTTTAAACGGCTGTAGAAACGCGGGGATTTTATCGATTGTGATAATTTTTTCGCAGACGTGATCAGGGTGGCAAGGAAATTTATTTAAGCGAAAAAAACTTTTTGGGGTTAGTTGCACTTTAAACTGTATGACGACAATCAGAAGAGTATGAGTGATGAGTGATTTGTGAATTTTGTTATGTCAGCATGAATGCTGCGAATGCTGTTGTGACAAAGATCAAAGCCGCGTATTGGATTGCAGAAAAAAATTAATTCACCGCTCTTTCGGGAGTCTGGCGTTGGACATCGTGACAAAATGATATTTTCAAAACGAGGAATGATTTTAATATGAAAATATCTTCTAAAATTATAGACGAACTTATCTGCTTGGTTTGTGAGAAATATCGAGACCAATTAAATCTTGGTATGTAGACGAAAGATAAGATCATCTCATTTGAGCACAGTTTCCGTTGTTTTAAGAAAACAGTGGGTGATTGTATTCAAATTAGCTTGTGTTTCAAGTCTTGTTAGATGTACTGATCAAAATGACATGAAGGTAGATAAACTGAACAGAGTTTGTTGTCCGCAACTGAGAAGTCGGCGAGCTAGTTTACGAGAGCAGAGTGTTGCTAAAAGTTACCTGAGAAATTTGTTACGTTAAACGTGAATCGTGTAGTGTACTGTAATTACCCTCTCCAGTTAGCTATGATATGAGCAGAGTCACCTCACGCGCGAGGAGCGAAGCCCGGTGTGGGGGGGGGGGGGGCGGTACTCCCAAAACATTTGGGTAGGGGTGTGCCGCTGGGCTATAAAACCCCTTACCCTGCACCAGACTACAAAACGCTAATTTTGCGACCCTGTTCCACACTAAATGTTAAAAAGATACCCAGTTCCAGACGATTTTTTCTAACCCAAAAGGCTAAACTAGTAAGCAGCAGTTGTAAAGCTTCTTTCCTACGCGTTTCGATTCGAGTAACAATTAACGATACTTGTGCCAACTTCTAGGAAACTGATACCCTGTTCCAGACCAAAAATTGTTGTTTGTTATACCCTGTTCCAGACCGCACGTTCCTATATAGCGTATATAAGGGAGTGCCCCCCCCCCCCCCCCCCCCTCCGGAGCGAAGCCGCGAGAAGAAGCGACCAGCATGGCTGCGTAGCTGGCGATTTTGTTGGCGCGCGATGGCAAAATACGCGCGTGCCGAAGCCATGAACGAAAACGAGGGCAAACCACGCGCGTGGCCGCCGAAACTGCCAGCTACGCAGGCTTAAATGTCTGTTTGGAGGACTTGGAGACGATTGACTTGAAGCATTTACAGTTGTTATAGTACCCTGGGTGAAAAGGTTTTTTTCCTCTGCTCAAACTGAGCGGTGAGTCACGACGGCAAAACAGGAGTAAAACAAATCGCTTTTTTTGCTGTCCTTTATCTTCGTCAAGGAAAAAATATCCTCAGACGCCTGTTGTAGTGGTGTACCAAGTCTACACATAAAGTTCGATCTACGTAGTAGTTTTAGTTAGCATTTTTGTGAAATGTAATTACCTTTTCCAGCCCGCTTTGAATTGAGGATGATCGTTCACAGCTTCAGTTCAGTTGAAAGACTGTTGATGCAACTGTACTTATGAGTGATTCAAACAGAATCACTACATGGTGGAGTCACTTGTCGAGCGTTTTGCTGTGTGCATGTGTCGAGGAAAGATAAGACGGAAAAATACAGATACATGTTGATCTTGGGTTGAAAACAACAGTGACGTTAGACTATGTGTTGACATAAGATAACAGAATTGCGGTTTCTTTGTAAAGGATGTAAGTCATTAAGTTGCGTCCTTATTGATAAGAAGATAAAATTTAAGTTGTACCAGTCCAAATGGCTGTTCTGCGGGCTTCTGTGGCTTATTTGCTGCCGTTTGGGGGGGTCTGGGACGGCCGGGCAAGTTCTAATTTGTATAAGTGTATAGTGGGGGGAAATCGAGATTTTCTTTTACCACAATGCATCTTTTTGCGTGACATTATAGCAGGAAGCAAGATGAGAACTGTTCTTTGATGGATTCTTGTGTAATAATTCGTCGTCTATTTATAATATGTCAATAATTTTGCGGCGTGTAATTGGTCGGGTTATTACACAATTACAGAGATAAAGGCAAATAACTTTGACAGTTTGGCAGGGTTTTTTTTCGGTTTCTCAGGTTTCTTACTTTCGTGAAGTCAAATCCCTTCGTTTTGACTGTGATTGAAACGCCTCCGTATTAAGCAACGTCTAATGACTGCAATAAAAGGCCAAGGAAGTGAAACTTTTGTGCTACGCCAGCCTGTCACGCAGGCTACTTTTGTGTGAGCACAGTGAGCAGAGAACGTTTAGGTCTACAAGGGTCAAACACCGGAAGACAGTTGTCAAACATGTCATGACAAATGAAAATATACAGTGCACAGATAAGCGAGGTTAACTTTGTATGAGAGCGGAAAAGTGTCCGTTGTCCGTATTAAGGGCTAATGTAAGATAAAATATAGGAGCTTTTCGTCGGGACAAACAAAACTGTCCGTAATAAGCGGGTGTCCGTATTAGCGGGTGTGCGAAAGGGGAGGGGATTGCGTGTACTAACTTTCGAGTGCCTCCCGAGTTTGTAGGGGGGGGGGGGGGGGGGGGTCCCGCCGGTAGGAGGCCGAATTTTTAATCTCGCCAAAAAAAGTCTTAAACAGCCCGGAATGACAAAATAACAGCACAAATGACTCAATTGACATATATTTTAAACTCTATCAGAGGTCTATAACTGGAGGTTTCATCTAGCATTGCGCGCGGCCCATCAGATTCGCAGTTAGGCTATTTTTAGACATTTTTCGCGCGAAACCAGCAGCCAATCACGCCACAAAAATGGTCAGTGAACGCGCCAGCTCGACAATTTTTGTTCAAGACGGTTTGTTCGTCGATTGAAGCGCTGGCTAAAATTATTAAGTAAAAAACCTTGGCCCTTCTAAATCAAACAAAAGTTAATTCCACTAAATAATGCACGAAGTTTGAAACGAAATATTTAATGGGAAATGCCTGTAAAATGTACAACTAATGCGACTGAAAGAGCACTAAAGGCAGCCTGAAATTAATTTACGGGAAGATCAGACAATTATTTAAGCTTAATTCGTCCAAAAAATGAAAACCTGTTTACAACACAAGTTTAAGCTTAGTCTATTCAGTATTGTTACCTTGTATTTCGAAGAGGCTTGTCAATTCCAGCTGAATTAAGGTTTTAAAATCAGCACAATAAATATCCATGGATCAGATATAAGTTACGGCAGTTCGTCAAGCGTTCGTGACAGTCAATCATTCAAAGATCACTTCACAGTGAAATTCTCTTCGAAGACCACTCTCTTTCTTTCCATCCATGTAAATATTGAGGGTTTCCTTTGTTCTTTTACTTCAATGAACGTTCGTTAATTGTGTAGTCGCGCAAGTTTTGCCCGCCGTATACATGTAAACAAGTGAAACCTTCGGCTGCGTATAGCTGTCCGTTCAACTTGTAAAATGAATATAATGTTCAGCTCCACAATTATTTCGAATCTTCCCATGTTAAGCTAAACCATCTGCACAATTTTCCAGAATATACGAAACTTTGGAGAGTGAGCGAAGATTAATCCGTGGAGAAAACTCTGTCTTGGTTTCTTTTCATTCAACTTGCCGAACTGGACACCGCGCCAAGTTTTGCCGCCGAATTCATACAAATCATGCTTCATTTAGACTGAACTGAAAAATCACTCAGTCGATTTATAGTTTTACAAAAAGTATACCGAAGTTTGACCTAAATTTAGTGAAGTATTTAAACAATTATTACATTCTGCAGTGACGCTTTTCGCTTTTCCTTGGCCGGCAAAGTTTCTGCCTTTGAGTAGCGCTCGCATATCATTAAAAATGGTTCAACGTGATTGGCTGCTGGTTTCGCGCGAAAAATGTCTAAAAATAGCCTAACTGCGAATCTGATGGGCCAAGACCAGAAACCCATAAGGGTTGAAACGTGTAACTCCCTATGATTTGTATTGTTCAAAGCGTTTGCACATTCGTTTTCCATTAAGTACCATATTTGGAACGTAAAGAAAAAAGAGATAACCAATCATTTCGCGTTAGGGTTATGACGTAATTTTCCACGTGTTTTAAAAAAATGGCGGACAAAGCACAGGGCAAAAAAATTCCAACTTCAAGCTGTCGATAAAGAAAATACTTGATATCACCAAAACCCTCTCCGCCAAGACAGAGGAACAGATATTTAACCATCACATTGTCTTGTAGCTGATTTTTTTTTAAAGTTTTTTTTTTCGCCTCTCAAATTTGTCACACCTTCCTTTCTCATTATCATCAGCTTGAATTGCTCAATTAAATTAAAGTTGTTCAAGTATCTAATTTTTTTCTTGTTTCTTATAATGAAAGGCTGTATTTACTGTGTGACTAAGAAAACCGTGAACACCCATAACTATTCAGTTATGGCAGGTTTATTTTTTCTTCATCCAATCAGACTTGATAGCTAAGTCGCTCAATTTCTGCTGCCTAATTATGATCCAGGTGAACTTGTGAAGTTTAGCTCTCGGTCGATTCTGATTGGACGAAGAACAATAAATGTTCCACCAATAATTAGGGGTGTTTACGGTTTTTGTATTCACACAGTAATGTAAGTGGGTTGGGTTGTTTAAAGCATGACTGCAGGACCCAGGATTAGTGTCCATTTTGAATCCAGAAAAATAATATCAAGCAAAGAAAATACTTTATTGGTATTTATGCCCAATTCCCCTCCTTCCTCCCCTTTCTACGCCTGCCACGCAGGCTAGACCTGTAGCTAAAATTGTGTTTTGAACATTTTGTTCTAACTTCAAGAGAAATAAAATCCTGGATTAAGTTTCAATCCTGGGTTAGCAGTAATCATGTTATGAAAAAACTGTGCCCTGAGCCATTTAGACAACCATTTTAGCCTGTCTAAAAAGTTACAAGGTTTCATAATTTAACACTCGTATGCTCATGTGTCTTTTCCATAGACAAAGTGCAACAGGTTCTTGCACTCAAAATGCTAAGGTCAAATGTAGCACAACTGCAGCCAATGTATGAACACAAAAACCCGGTCTTACTAGAAAACAAAATAATTGAAAACTGCTTTGTGCTATTGGCACACAGCAAAATGAACATGGAACTGGGAAATAAGTGCAGATCAGCGGTGCTCTTCATAAAAATTCAAAATGACATACATGTAATACTAACCGATAGGCTAGGGTTATTGTTAGGGGCAGGTAGGGGTGAGAGTTAGGTAATTAATTTTTCGAACTTTGTAAATAGAATACTACTGACTGCTCATTCCTGTTCACTGTTCCCACCCCCAGTTTTATCACCATCCCATAATTTTCTGTATAGGTGTCAGTAAGTTAAATTGTACTTTGTTTCAGTGTCAGTGATAGAACTGGAAAGGAAGTTGAAATCTGTTTTTAGAGTTTCACTGCTGCTTTGTTCTTGACATAGGCTAACTCTACAAAATGTTGCAAGTGAACTCATGACACCTCTAATAATAAAATATATGATTTTATTTAAGAGTATGGAGCTTTACAACTTATTACTCCGTGATTATTACACTTTGCCCCACTATTAAAGTAAAAGCAATTTTCTTGCTGTTAAAAGGTGTTAGTTGATCAAAATTAAAAAAAAGCCTCCATGATGATGTTGCTATTTCCTGTGCATAGATAGTTGTAAAGGTTACTTCCATTCATCCACACCGTATTACATTTTTTTACGATAAAGGAGGTGGGGTGTATATATAATACACTCTATGGGCTTCGTTAACATTAGGGAAAGTCATTTTGCTGCACTTATGTATTGATTTAATACACGTACTGATTGTTCTTTTTTCACTTGGTGTACATGCATGGCAAGCCTGAATGTCAATGGCCTGGACCCACAAGAAACACACAAGTTTACAACACATGATAATAATAATAATTATTATTATGAGTTTCTGCATTCACTCGATTCACATTCTAAAATCAAAGGAGTATAACCACAACTGGTTACTCCTTGTATTTTAGTTACAACTTTTATTATTGAAAGACCTGAAGGAGGCCTGACAAACAACACTGGACACCCTGATTACAGTCTGTCTTAAGTTACAACTGTAAACAGTAATTGATTATGAAGACTGATGATCATCACTTTGCACGCTTTCGTTTGATCTCCTTCTGCCTGATATACAACCTTGCATTGCGGTATTTCAATTTTCCACGGTGTCCATGGAGAAACCTTCTGAGGGTAAGTGTGGAAAGGGCATAGCCGTAGTTGCTTCCAGATAGATTGCCACTTGTTGAAAACCTTAGCTGTGAGAAAATGGTTTCAATGGCACTCCATTGATCCTCAGGGGAACTATGTAATATCCTGGAAAACCTTTGAAAGAACTCATGGCAAAACTCAGTGAAACCATAATACATGAGTCTGAGAAGATCCCATGTCTGCAATACAATGAGAAGTATAAAATATTATACCATATTTCCTCTATTAAGCCCTTCCAGAGGCTGATTAATTTTACACACAGGTCTCACAAGAGGGGGATTAAATTTAATACAAGGGAGGGAACTTATGAAATATTTTTAAGTCAAAAAGGTGTGTTGCTTCAGTAATGAACTATAGTAGTCCTCACAATTTTATATGTGAATGTTGTCTTTTTTATCTAATATTGGTCAATCAGAGTTATGAGATAACAATATTATTACGGCCATCATAACAGACAGCACCCAATGTAAGATTTGGCAGTTCGGATTAGGACTGGGGTTGGGGGGGGGGGGGGGGAATAGAGGGAGGGGGCTTATTATCATTCTTATCCCTGGAATGATGGCTTATTAGGGGGAGACTTACAGCAAGGCGCCCAAAAGTGTGACCACTTTTAATTAATTCACATTCTTTCGTGCGCGTATACTATCCAATCAGAAGTCAAGGATAGTTATTCTTAGCCTTCTGATTAGGTAGTCTGCACGCACAAAAGAATGTGATCACTTTTGGGTGCCTTGCTGTAATTGGAGGAGGGGGCTTATTACAGAAGGGGGAGAGGGCTAAACATAGGAAATACAAATCAATGTCTGGTACAGCAAGTTACTAAAATGATAAGTGTTCTACTACAATAAGAAATTCATAATACACAGTCTATAAATTATAAGGCTCAAAAGAATGTTGCTTTTTACCTGCCATGCCAAAAACACTGTTTGTGCAGGTGTAGCAAGGTTATAACCTGTATAAGAAAGGACATTCTTATGTCACCACGTACACACAATTTTGAGAAAAATTAAAAAAGGAGCTGAACTGGCAGCTAGAGCTGACAGTCGATTGGATCCAAGAGTCTTGCAGCTCTCTGCAGTTGTAATCAAGAGAAAACTGTGTGTGTGATCATGTTAAACTTTTTTTTAAAAAGCTTAATTGTTTTAGTTAGATGACTGTAAAATGTAACAGTAAGAGGAAAGTGTTCAGTCAAGTGATATTTTGCATTGTTAAGTTATCAAAACTAATTTGAAAGCCATTCTTGACATTTACCTTCGCCATAAACAGTAGTCTGCCCATGCTACGAAAAACAGGAATCCATCTTCCATGTTATTTAGTACTGGGCTGGATGCATCTAAAATCTTGGCATGACTCAGAATTCCAAATTCAAACAGAGACTGTGTGGCTTCTAGAAACTGCACTGTCATGGATACCTGATCAGCATCAGGGGGGGTCGTTGCTGCATACTCCTTGAGCTCTCCAATAACATGATCTTGCTGAAGATGAAGAAAACACAACTTATCATGTATAAAAAAGGTTATAGTATGTTCAAATCCAATGGATTGGAGCAGCCAAGTGGCTCATCAGTGCCCGCGCTTCATTCCGGTTTCTGTAGCATGAAGCAACAAGGAGTATTGCTATTCTCCTTGGATGGGATGCTAGTCCATTGCAGGTAACCTCCCAGCATTTTGCCTGGTTGCCCTGACAGTTTGCTGGTACCCATTAATACTCCTGGGTGGAGACAGGCACTGTGAAAGTTAAGTCAAGTGTCTTGCTCAAGTACACAACACAACAACCCTGGCCAGGGCTCGAACCCAGACCTCTTTATCCGGAGTCCAATGCACTTACCATTATATTAAAGTTCGTCCACTGCGTCTCCCAAACCATGTTGGGGTGAATTTACATTATGATTACATGTATGTACCCTTGGTAAAATATTACCTGCATAACTTTGGCAGGGCTTACATTAAGCCTGGTCCATGCATCTCTGAAGACAAAGCGGTACTTTAGCTCAGGTACCCTCAACATACAATTTCTCCTGGCCCTGTCCAATTCTCTATTCCACATAGCAATTATTTGCTTCCACCCAAAGTTGGTGCCCCACAGGTTGAAGTTTTTCCGTCCATTTGGTTTTGATGAACTCAGCGCAGCAATGACACTCTTTAGCTACAGAAATAAAAAGAAACAAACATTGTATAATACATAATTAACCTTGGACAAAGTGGGGGAGAGGATGTGAAGGGTCAAATTAGTTTACAATGGTTTATTGGCACTAAAATATACTGAACATTATCTATTGAAAGAAACAATAAGTTCTTGACATTTTTTTAAACCAGTACCTCATGTGATGGACAAGGAATGAAAAATATCTTAGTTCCTGTGAATGGATTTGTGAACCATGTTTGTATGTGGTGTGGTTCATCGGCTGAAGGGTCATCATTAATTCCATAACAGCCGGCTCTTCCTGTAATGACACAACAAGTTAAAAATAGCTTGACTCACAACACAAAATATGTACTGTAGGTATGCTGTGGTTAAAATTATTTTGATTCGAAAATTTTCACACCAGTGTATTTTTATTTTCCATTATCTTGGATTCATTATCATAATCTGAGGCAATAATCAAACTGGTTTGGAATTTTTCAAACCAAACTAAAGTTTAAACCACGACGGGTACATTTAAATAAAAGAATAAAATTATCGTCAATAAATTTGTTCTCTAGATCACATAACTCACAAATTTGAGGAATCAAGTCTGATCTCAAACCTATCAAAATAACCTGCCTTAATTCTTTGCATTTGGCATTTTGAACATTCAGTTCTGGTACAAGTTTCAATAATAATAATGCTTGTGCCAAATAAATTTTGTGAGATGTTTATTTCTCGAAATACCATTAGCCACCCCTTATTATGTGTCACTGTATGAAATGTCATACCCATTGAGAAGTACTTTATGGCAGCCAAGTTAGTACTTGCACCATCCAGTACAAGTGCCATGACCTCAAAACCATACAGGTGAAGGGCGTGAATTGTGTTTAGGATGCATGTCATGACAAACTGGTGCTTCATGCCTGCTTCACTTTTAAAGTAAGGACCAATGACATCAAATTCGCTGCTCAAATCTCGCCACAAAAACTGGAACACATAAGATGCTCTCATCTTCCTCTGGTTTGGATCTAACTCTTGGTACACATCATGCAGGGATACCATTTCATCAGGAGTGAGGGAGTGTCCAATAAATCTAATGATTGAGAAATAATTTTTTTGTAAGGTCTTGGAAGAAAAATAACAAACAAACAAAACAGTCCGCAAAACAGTGCAGTATATTGTTGGCTGTGGCCACACTTGAGGAGTAAATTTATCGCTTTTTAATAGACCCCCCTACCCATTGGAATTTCCATGACCCGCAGTGGGGGGGGTATGGATATTTTCTGGAATGACACAATATGATTTAATGACCCGCCGCGAATTAAAGGTCGCGTTGGCGAAATCGGGATATCAATCAAACTTGTCAACAATCAGTGATCGGAGGTTGCACCAGAATCTGGTGCATGGAATGGTGGCATCAAAGAGATGTCTATATAGGCTCTGTCGCCCCTTTCTCTCTCCCAGGCTTCACGCGGCTTACTTTTGATCGCTCGCAGTTTTCTTTTCATCCCATCCCCACCGTGGAGCCTATTCATAGGCTATCATTTTACTAAACTATCTATTAAAATATGCAATCCTTAGCACAAAAAAAACATACTCATTATTTCTTGAGTTCCACTGAATTTTGGTGACCACTTTCACCTCATCTCCAATTAGAACACCCCAGCCTATTGGTTCAGGAAGCCCATTGCTCTTCTTTTCCTCCTTGAACTTGCTGAAATCTTCAGCCGATTCATTCAAATTGTCCCAATTGGGACCATCACCTTGGTAGTATGCTGTTCTATAATAATAAAGAAACTGATTTTAATATCATGTATGACCTGTACACAGGGGCTTCATTTACAAGTAGGTTACTGACAGTTTGCCACCTAATTTGACTATCATGCCAGCTCACCGCTGGCTACTTTATTCCGATTTTCACTTCAAACTACTACAATTTATTTTGAAACTTCTTATTGTGGTCAATATAACAGTACTGTAAAAAGTCTTAAGTTGCCTATAATGAAAATTCAAAATGACCTTAAGTGCTTCAGGGATTCCTGAGATGGCAGTTGTAATACGTTGAATCCAGCCAGAGCTTCATAGGCAGCAGGGCTTCTGCAGAAAACTGCTAAGGCCATTCTATACGTTATTGTACTCCACCTATTACCATGTTTTCCATTCCCTACAAGAATTCAAATTAAAAAAAATAACCAGTTCAATAACATCTTGGCTGGAAAATAATACTGTTTATAAACTTTTAAAGTACAGTGTAGGTATCATAAAGGAAGCCTGACTGGGCTACACTACATAATTATGTAGCTTAGGTATGTTATTGATGGGTTTTGTGGAGGGCGGGGGGATGTAGCCATTTTACAGCTATACATCTTATACAGCTTATTTGTGCTTCCTGCATATTGCTCCAATTGTTTATCTATCTCCCATTCAACATCCTCATTGACAATGCAAGAAAATAAGTAAAAATTCATCTGTAATTTCAATTAA
The DNA here is from genome assembly GCA_029204205.1 of Desmophyllum pertusum. Classification (NCBI taxonomy): domain Eukaryota; kingdom Metazoa; phylum Cnidaria; class Anthozoa; order Scleractinia; family Caryophylliidae; genus Desmophyllum; species Desmophyllum pertusum. The sequence goes on from MU825396.1 coordinate 6,868,787, forward strand.
CAATAACTTTATAAAAAGGCACATTCTAATGGTTTACTCACTGTTCTTGCTTTGGTCGGTCCAAAATTCCTTTCTGTCCTTAATATCACGATCCCATATAGCTCTCAGCACACTTCCATTATCCCTCTCCCCGATGACACCTTTGATGAAAGAATTATTGATCATCTAATGATTGATATATTTTTTTTTTCAAAGTTACTAAGACCGTAAACACTTAGTGGAATATGGTGCTATATAAATTATTATTATTTTTATTATTGTTAAGCAACCCCCACTCCCTGCTATTGGACAACCAAAGATTGTGCTCTAACGGTGCCCGAATAACATTTTGCCTTCGGGCGACAAGAAAAACTTACTGGCCGGGCAACCTCTTTTTTCAGTAACTGTTTCAACTTAGCTATGAAAACAGTCACAATAAATTTGCTTTCTCTCTTTGTTTTCTGAGGAGTCTTTAAAGAGTTGGCACCTTTCATTTATTAGGGCATGAGGGGGGGGGGGGGGGGGGGGGTGGTGGTCGGCAAAAACACTTGGTGCATCTACAAAATATCACCCAACCTCCCTCCATGATAAGCAAAAATTTCATTTAACCCCCCTAGAGCTCATCCAATGTTTTGTCAAACCCCGACACTCACAGACTCACAGATATCTGTCATTCACACACTCTTTTGTAGCCAGACAATGAAATGTAACAATTCTCCACTTTTAAAAAGCTCAGCATGGTGAAGCCGGACGCTGATAGGGGGTCCAGGGACATGCTCCCCGGTAAATTTTGAAATCCAAGCTCTCGGAAATGCCATTTCCTGCATTCTGAATCACTTTCATGCTATATTTACTAGCCAAGTGTTTATTGTGTCACTGTTTATTGCCACTCTGTCAGAATTCTTGGAGTTTTAGACAACCCATAATCTGATAACCCACCCTGCCTAGCTTCCCAAAATAACATCCCCCCCCCCCCCCCCTCCCCCCCCCACACACACACACAATTTTGCCGCCCTATGCCTTTTAAATTTAAAACTCAAAGGGATTTTGATCAATTTTGCTCAAATTTGGAGAGATGAGAGATTAATATATTACCAAAAAAAAGCTGTCTAGGAATTGGTAACCTTAAGTACTGTACCTTCTAGATCTGTTGGAAAGTCTTTTTCGATGATGTTTACAATCTTCGTCATTTCCAAGTCCTGCTTATCGCTCAGCGTACATTGGGACGATTTAAGTCTTCTTAACTTCCTCTCAACCTTCCGCTTACTTTTCGACACGGCAAACCTCCTCTTCTTATTGGACTTCGGACTGAGAACTTTCCAGTTGCAGGTTGATGATGGGCTTGTACGCGACTTGCAACTGCTTTCCGTTTTTCGTCTCAATGATGCCGCTAGACTTCGATGCAGCTTCTTACATGGGCCACACACATCGAAAAGAAGATCTCCTGATCGGCGTTTCCTGTTTTTTCGGCTTATGCAAGAGCTCACATTTCACACTATCGACACGTTTCATCGGGATTCCCCAGTGCCTCAGATTTTTAGGTTGGTAACCCAGTTGCTCACCATGTTCTGGATAGCCTGTAAGTCCCCTGCACACTGTGTAGGCAGAATTAGACCCAAACAGTTTTACGATCGTTTCTTTAATGCTCTCTCGGGACTTGAAAAGCCCTTGTTCTTTAACGATGGAAAACACTTCGACCTTATAAAACCCTGAAGCGTCGCACACCAGTCGAAGAGGACACAAGGCATTCTCATCGCACTCGCCTTTCGTTACTACTCCAACCAGCTTGGTTCGGCTTCTTCGCTCGACGAATTCCAAGTTGCTTTCTTCTGTGATTTCGCGTACTTCAGAGAGCCATCCTCGCGGTTGAAAAGGAACTTGTTGTACCTGCAGATGCCTCGCTGAAGCCTTGTACGGGAAACAGAGGCCGTATCCTGCGGGCTTTACACGGCGAAAGCGATTCTTTCCACCAACAACCGGACTGAGGCTACGCGAGCGAAATCGCCATTTTTGCCGACACAGGCGGCGAAACTAAGTTGCTCATTTTTCTCAAGAATACAATTTTTTTTAGGGCTTTTGTGTTCAGCTCTTTTAACCTCGACTTTTTTCTTTTTGGCGGTGGAGGCAGCTTTTGGGAAAATGGGCTTACCACCAGAAAACCCGATGTTGTGTTGCCAATTAGCAATGTTGCCAATTTACACACGCAAAGCTCACGCAACGCCGCGCGACACACGCGAGAGAAACCGTGAAGAACTGGTGCGAGGGTTTCCAAATATGGTACTTAGCAAAATGAATGTGCAAACGCTGTGAGCGCGCGTTACACGTTTCAACCCTTATGGGCATTCTCGTCCCCAGAGTCCGCGATCCTTTTGGTCAGCACCAAGAAATCACGAACTCTGGCTGGTATCGATTTTCTGAGCTTGCGCAGAGTACTCCTTTTCTATTGTCTTTTGACTGTTCATTGTTTCAACAGCCAATCAAAAAATTCGTTATTTCTGTCCCCGCCAGAGTTCGAGATTCCTTGGTGCTGATCAGAAGGATCGCGGACTCTGGGGACGAGAATGCCCTTATGGGTTTCTGCCCAATCTCGTACCCAGAGTCCACGTTACCCTTATCCAGCGGCTGTAACGGGCAACAAGGAACTCTGGGAGCGACGGTTAAATCAATTTTTTTCATTGGCTGACCGTTGAGCATGAGCAGTAGTACCGGAAGTTCTTAAAACAATGCAATCTCGTACCCAGAGTCCAGGCGGTGTCGGACACGGTTCACGTGACTACATTCGTCCAATCACGCGTCAGCTTGGCGATACTCATGGCGGACTTGTTTTTGTGTCTTGAGTGAGGATAGCTCGTCCTTTTTCGGTGGATTTCTTCTGTTATCGAGCGTTTCAGTTCATCATTTTCGGGGATCTGTTAGAGGATTACCTCAGCAAGATATGGTTCAAGCTATAAGTTCAGGTAAGCATTTTTCGTATCAAAATTTGTCAATGAAAACCGAGCTGTCTTGGAAACCTTTGTTTATCATTCGTGTGTGACATGGGTACACATATGGCGTTTTCTTTGGCTACTAGTGATCAATATCTTAGATTATTTTTACACAGAAATGTAGTTGGATAGTTACGTTTTATGAAAAGGTCGGCGGGCCCGGCGGCCCCCGCCGTTTTAACGGTGAAAATTGGACTTGAAGTTGTAGCTTTTTTCGTGTTTCGTGACATGTCCTTTTGATTTCGCGGGAGTGATCAGCACGAGTTCACACTACTGTTTTCGAGTTATATTCGTTTCTTTTCACATGTTTGATCATGTTTTTTTTTCTCCATTTGTTTAATAGGTTTTAGCAGCCTAAAGACCCTTCATGACAACAGAGGATCATTGCCAAGATGCCAAAATATGTTGCTATTTCTTTATATATATATTACTTGTTTTGTTATTCAAAACACTGCTCCACTTGGGACGTTCCATTTTTAATCTGAACCCCTCCCCCTATGGATGAGGTTCCTTAGAATAAGACTAGTAGGAATCTTTTTTCAAAGAAACTGACAAGAAATTAGGGGGGGTAGGAAAGATTTTTCAAAGGATTCCGACAAAATGTTGGGGTTGTAGGAATCTGACTCATCCATAGGGGGAGGGGGGGGGGGGGGGGGGGGTTGGGTTTAAAAATGGAACGTTGTTGGGACCTCTTCCTCCAACTCAGTGTCCAACTTTAGCCAACTTTGATTGTGATTATGTTTATATGTGTTCATAAACTGTTGCTGATAATCTGTGGATAATATCTCTGGATGCTGAGTTGTGAGAGACTAGCATTTTTATTACATCCATTATAGATTGTGGAAATGAAAAACAATAACAAATAGCCTGAGTTCAGATTGAATATATTGAATATACTGTACAGCAAGGTTTATTTAGTAGCTTGCACTGAGGTTTCAAGTATTTCAAATAAGCATATGTACTTTTCTACAAAATGTGGGCTGCTCAACAGAAGAAGCTGGTTTCTCGGGCTCTCAAGATCTCTCAGCCACCTGTAATTTCATATCCTATTTTCTTAACCAAAATTTAATTCAGGCACACTTGCATAGTGCTTTCTGTGTTCCAAGAGTGAAATTGGGTTAGTGGTCACCTGGCCATTCACAGGGGTGAACACTTTTATTTTGCCGTCCAATCAGACAAGAAATAAAACCACAGGGATTATACCATTATTAGGGTTTGCAGTTTATATATCTTGGATCTCATTGGTTTTCATGCATGGCAGTCAAATTACAGTGGAACCCCGCTTTACAGACACTCATTAATAGTAACGGACACCCGGTTATTGCGGACAGTTTTGTTTGTCCCGATGACACATATTTTCTCTTATATCAGCCCGCTTAATACGGACACCCAGATAATATGGACACTTTTTCATGCCCCTTTGGTGTCTGTATTAATAACCGGATTCCACTGTATTTCCAGAATTTTTTGTTAGAATACAGTCACACTTTCTGATTCGCACTGTTACTGCAAGGGTTTAGTGCAAGTATGACACAAGTTTCTGTAATGTGTGATAGCCTGTGAGCTTCACCAGTAGTTCATCCTCACTTATGTGCAAACCTGGCAACATGAGCCTGAGCCTTCTTGCAGGCCATTTTTATTTGTGAAATAAAATGGAAAAATGGTCCCTATTAAAGTAAATGACTGAACCCGTGAGCACGAGGACTGCAACAATAATAGAATGTTGCTTTTATAGCCTTATGCTGAAGATGTCACACCTTCATTTTATCCCTCTATGGATGCTACATCTAAAAGTTGGCACACAGGGGGGACTAGTCACAGGGCCTTGAGTCCCTACAGCGTACGACTAGTCCCGGACACCAAGTGCCTTCCTGTGAACAACCCTATGACTTGTCCCACGAATTATGAGGGGTATATTGTAATGGTAAATAAAATAATTCAAACTGGTTGAATTGAAGGGACTATCCCCTCAAATTGTGCTTGTTCCCTTGTGTGTACTGTTCATGCGGACTGGTCCCTGTGACTAGTCACTGGACTGTCCCCCTCATGTACGACTAGTCCCTTTGTGTGTGTGCAAGTGTGACTAGTCCCCTCGTGTCTGCCAACCTTGAGGATATTGAGAAAGGAGGCAGAAGCACATTTTAATTTAGGTTATCTTTGTTCATTCTTGATATGCCAATTTGAAATAATATTATTGTACCGGCACAAAACTTGCATACACAAAATGACACAAAAAAAAACAGCACAAAACTTGTGTACAGGGACAGTTAATCTGCATGGCGGATTGCTGGTACAATGGTGCAATTAACTTACTAGATACAACATAAACCTCTGGCACCCAAGGTATATAAATTTTGTTAAAGACCAAGGAAATTCAAAATGTGTGCAGTGTGAACAATGCATACATGTAGCTTTCGATATTTCATGAAAGACAGAAACTGTCCAATATATTGCAGTGCCATAATTCCATAGGTCAGAAACTACCTTGTTAGTAATAAGTTTGTTAAGCAAAAAATGGCAAGCAAATGCAAGGCCCTTTGCAGCTTTTTACTATTTATAGTTTTGATATGCAAAAATGATAATTCAAACAACCATTCCAACTCACTCTCAAACTTGGCCATCTTATTCAATCTCTTTCCATTTCTGGTATTTTATATAAAATGTGTGGTTCCAGAAAAAATCCATACCTCCACCAGGGAAGGTTTTTGGTTTGAACCCGCCACACCCCTGGAATTTCCAATTTAGCTTCATTCTTTCCTTTAAAAAAATTTGGATTTTGAGACCCCCCTCCCCCTCGGAATTTCCAATGACCTTCCTTGGGGTGAGTATTGATATTTTGTAGAAATGCAGAATATAAAAATAATATTAATAGTGAAAAGTAGGTCATGTGACACTAGCTACATTTAAGGGCCTATTATGCAATTATTTTGTATGCTGGGCCATCCTAACATTTATTTTACGGGCTGAGTATGAATAGAGCATATGAAAGAGGTCTGTTTACTCAGGCTAACCTAGGATGTTTTCCAGATAAATTGCTGATCATAGGTCGGGAGTGTATTCTTTCGTCCTCAAACAGTACTCAGAATATCATGTGTCTTGGAAAGGAAAATTATTAAAACGTTCACAGTTACATGTACGGGTAATAATTTATAGTTAATTCAACTATAATAATAATTGAAGGGTTTGAATTAATTCAACTATAAATAATTTTATTACCCGTACATGTAACTGTGAACGTTTTAATAATTTTCCTTTCCAAGACACATGATATTCTGAGTACTGTTTGAGGACGAAAGAATACACTCCCGACCTATGATCAGCAATTAATTCTTGATAGTTGAATTAATTCAACTACATGTATAAATAATAATAATTATTATTATTATTTATAGTTGAATTAATTCAACTATCAAGATTTAAGGTAAATGTTGATGTTTTAATAGACTCAATAATTTTCCTTTACAAAACACAACAAATGTGATATTCGCATGTGGAGTATTTGGCAATAAACTATTATATTACATTATTAATTAAACACCACCTAACGATTATGCAGTTCCAGAAAATATCCATACTCACCCCATGGAAGGGGAAATTCTTATGGGAGGGGGGTCTCGAAAGCCAAAATGTTTAAAGGAAAGTATTAAGCTTAAGGGGTGTACCATTTAACTTCTGAGGGGGGGGGGGGGGGTGATTTTGAAAAAAATATAAAAAAACAAATTTCGTGCACACGACCACTGCCAAAAAAAATTCCTGCAAGACACTACCTGATGGGCTTACATGCAATAAAATAAAAAAAACACATGCCCCGAGAAATAAATTTCTTGCACATGAAAGGGTTTGAAAACAAAAATTGCGCCTGTACCAAATCAACCCACACCCCACACCCCACACCCCCCCCCCCCCTCAGAATTTAAATGGTCCACCCCTAAGTGGAAATGCCAGGGGGGTGTACAAGTGTGCGTGTGTGTGGGTGGGGAGGGGGTGTCAAACAAAACTTCCATGGGGAGGGGGTAGGGATATTTTCTGGAACTGGTCACTGGGAAAATCATGATTATATCAATAGACCTATTTAGCGTGAAGACATTGCCATTAGATTCATATTTCATTTATTTGATAAGAAAAACGACTTTTTCCTACAACATTGCAGCTAGGGAATTCAATATAAGCTTAATTAGAAGTTGAAAAATATCAGATAATTACCATTGATGAACCAAATGTGCCTCGTCAACAACTATGGCTTGCACTCGTCTTTGGAATTCTTTTGTCTTCAGAAGTTTTCTAACATTGCGGGCAGTCTACAAAAAACCTCCGGATGGCCAAAAAGCAAGCTGCATTTATGTAGATGTTGGGGGATGACCACACTATCTTGTCCTTCTTCGTTAAACATTACTTTGTAATACACAAACATTTAAAAATTGCTGCAATTTCTTAACTTGCTCCCTCATTAGCGCATTTAGCGGAGAAATGACAATAACAACAGAATCTTCTTGTTCAGGTTCGCATCCACGTCGAACGAAATTGAAGATTGGAGGTAGGACTTGGTAAATTAGGGATTTACCAAATCCCGTTAGCAAAACAGCAAGCACATCCTTTTTGTCAAAACTAACACCTCTAATAGCATCATACTGCTCTTTCCTCAACTCTACTTCGGGTCGACCGAGCTTTACTAAAGAAAACTTTATGGCTTCGTGGAAGACTTCCACGCGACGATGCCCACTATCAGCCGCCATTTTGAAAATTTCTCTCTTAGACCGCTGGGCGATTGAGGCTCAGATGGCCGCTTGCGCTTGCGCCGTGAAACCGGAAGGGCAGAATTGCGCTTGCGCCGTGAAACCGGAAGGGCAGAATTCGGTTATGAAATACCGTCGCTCCCAGAGCTTCGCGTTTCCCGACCGCTGGTCTAGGGGGACGCGGGCTCTGGGGACGAGATTGGTTTCTGCCAAGACCCAATACCAGAGATGGAAACCTCTAGTTATAGACCTCTGACTCTATTGAATAATACAGATCAAGTTGACTCTTAAATCTAAACTTGTGAACCAAATCTCAACCGTCACAGTAAGTCTGTAGTTCGTGACCTGAATAATGTAAACACTGACCACTCAAACATAGGATGGTCTGCCTGTGGTATAAACATAAACATTTCTTGCACTTTTTAAATTCACAATGGATTTTTGACAAACGAGAAACTTTATGTGACATGTAATTTACAATTTACGGACAAAGGTATCTATCGATTGACAGGATTTTGCTGCGGCCTTTCTATTTCGCTCTTCTGTGACTTCTAGCCTATGAATAGGCTCCGTGAAAGCGAGCCGCACGAAGCCTGGGAGAGAGGGCCCCTTTCTCTCTCTCCCAGTCTTCGCGCGGCTCACTTTTCCTTTCACCCCATCGCGGAGCCTATTCGTAGTGACTTCTGGCTCTGTTCGGTCCATTTTATCCAACCACACATTTGACACACATGCTGAGCCCTTTTGCAGTTCATTATTGGGGTACCCAGTCTTCTCTCATTTTGATAGAGCCTGGAGATTAAAATTTCGGATGAGGGTTTTAGGTCGAATTTATCGTTAACGTTAAATTCAGCTTTAGAATCTCAAGATCTGGTCCAAAATTAAATGTGTCACCCAGCAAATCTACAAATGGCGGACCTTCGATGTTATCTTCGTTGATTCAGGCTTCATTTCCAGTTAGCGAATTATAGCTTTTAATTCACTTTCTTTTCAGCCATCGGTCCACGGACGCACCTGTCGCACCCCTCGCCCTACGGGCCCGATTATTTTAGTGTGGTTAGCCAAAGCAAGATATGTTGCCTTAGGGGTAGGGTTATCAAATGCAATACGCCAAAGAAAAAAATAACAAAACCAACAAAGTTGCTGCACTATCCTCAACGGCGACAACTCAGAGAACGAAGTCTTGACCTATATTATCAATTGAGAGGTCTTGTGAGAGTTGAGCCATGCACGTGGCAAACATGTAGCGGGTTTGCGTGACGAATTCAAATTCAAAGTTTGTGCTTGTTTTATGTAATTGTTCATGCATTATTACATTTACATGTATCTAAAACTATTATAGCAACAACCTGTAGTTTGTTTATAATTCACGGAAATCAGACAATAATGTCGTCACTTCACTATTCACATCTTATATTTTTCGCGTGACAACTTGTTATGTAAATAAACAGCCAGGAAATACTTGCAATTAAAAGACTAAAGGCTAGTAACCAAACCCAGGTGTTCCCCTCCCGCTTACTCGAATTGGCACGAAATGACTTCCTGAGATAGGAAGAGCCGGCACACAAACCCGTTCCCAGGCTCCCAGGTGAACGTACGTAGGAACTAAGCTGAAGGAATTACCAGGTTTAAGTTTTAATCTAAATCAAATTGCTTTTCATGAAAAAGAAATGTGACTCTTTCAATCTTTCGGTTCCTATTAACGAATTTGTGTATGCATTCGCAATGTTTAACGCCTGAGAAAAATAATTAACTTTCACACGAGATTTATTTCACACACGTAATTATTAATTGAATATTAAATATGTAACTTCAGAAACTACGAATCTTGGCAAATATTTGCCAAATAAAAATGTTTACATTAAAATAACCGTCACACATATGTATATACAGTGGATTGGGCTGTCATTTCTCTCATCACAAGAAACTAATAACTAAATATTAAGTAAACTAACCTCAATTTCCAAAGTTTTCAGTATTGATTTCCTTGAAGACTAATCCTTTTAAAACAGCAAAGCGTCTAGCCCAAATACAGTTGTAAACAAGTCCATCTTCCGTTCATCCGTATTCCTATTTCCCATCGTAATCATTCCATTGCGAGACTGCATCTTATGTTTTAGTATCGACTTGTTAATTTTTCACGGCATTTCCGAGAATCCACCTTACTGATTGAAATCACGAGAGTCCGTAACCCATTCCGTTTACTCGGTTCATGGACTACATGTATGCGCATTCTCTGAGTAAAAGTTGCAGTAGCCATGAGCACGCGTCGCGGGCCTATTTTTATAGTGTGCTAACCAATATAATAAGCGGATTTCGCTGTGGCTAAATGACCGGCAGCCGGTCAAGGTCTTCAAAACACTAAATGACCGGCAGTCCAAATTTTTGTAAATTCTGGTAAATCAAAAGAACTTAGCCAATCCAAACCATGATATGTCTATTAAGAAGTATAGATCTCAAATCCAATCCTTGGTTTACGCTGGGCATAGAATACGAAGCCATTAGTTGTGACACTTAGATTCTGCATGGCGCAGACCAGTCCCGGAGTACTAGAAGACGGCTCTGGAAGTGATTGTAGTGGGATTAAAAGTGGAGAAGAGGAATATTATTCTGACGTTGATACAGATAGCGCAAGGAAAATAAAGAATCTGAAACACGAGAACGAAGGTGTAGAGAAGGAAAGTGAAGTGTTCTTTGCATGTGGGGCAAAAGTTCTGTAGTGTGAGAGAACTTGAAACAGCCAAAAAGATAAACGAAGACAGACATTTTTGTGAATTGTGGAAAAGAGATGTGAGGACATTGGCCTCAGCAACAAAGCGTGTACCCAAAAGGGTCGTCAGTGCTAATCCAGATATTGCTTACTATTCACAAAAGCTGAGCTGCAAATTTGGCGGAAAAACTGTGGAAACAAGAGAGAAAAGGAAACGAAAGACAAAATCATTTCGACAAGTGTATATCCCCATGTCGGGAGATGGGAAACATCTTCAAGTTAAGCGTATATCCGAGGCACATAACCACATAATAAAGTCGTCTCAAATATAAAACAAACTTCAAAGAAAATTTTCAGGAAAAATGATCTTGGAGATGTCATGGATTACCGTAAACACCGGCGTATAAGCCGCACTCGCAGATAAGCCGCACCCTCGATTTGGAATGAAATTTCTGGGGAAAAAGGTGCGGCTTATACGCCGGTGTTTACGGTATCTTAAAAAACAACCAGGCTCTCGTACAGATGTTGTTGTTGACGAGGAAAATAATTTCAAGGGTCTATTTTACCAGGACGCTTACATGGCAGATATGTATGCCCATTTCCGGGAAATTCTCCTGGTTGATGCGACTTACAAATTATTAGACCTACGAATGCCTGTTTATCTGCTCATGTGCGGTGACGGACTTAGTGAGATAGTGGCAATGTTCATTGTAGCGGAAGAGACAAAGGACTTTAATTCAGGCATCTGTCGAACTGTTCAAAAAGCATCATCCTTCTTGGGGAAAAACAGAAGTTGTCATGTCAGACAAGGATTTTACAGAACGCGAGGTCTTTAAAGCCTGCTTTCCGAGCGCAAGTCTGAGTATTTGCCTTTATCACACGTTGAGGTCGTTCAGACGAGAAATAACATGCGAGAAAATGGGAATAACGATCCGCTGAAAGGCAAAGAGTACTGGAAATTTTGTCCTCCATGTCACATTCCAAAACTGCAAAGCAATACGAGAGACATCTCGATGAGCTGAAAAAGACAAATATTAGAAGTGTCATCGATTACATTCTTGAGAATTGGCATCCTATAAGGGAGCAATGGGTAGCGGGCTTTAAAGACAGGCATTTGAATTTTGGCGAAACCACAAACAACCGACTGGAATCGACATTCAGCAAAATAAAAATTGTTTGTTCAAGGTACGCTAGTTTGTTGCAGTTTTGCTCAGAGTTTATGTCTGTGCTAAACTGCTTAAGAGAGGAGCGAAACCACCATTACGTGATGGCAATCACGCGAAGGGAAACCGAGTTCAGTTGAAGATTTCAGCAAAGATGTCCAAGAATACTCGAAGAATCTCACTCCTTACGCATTTAAGTTTGTGCGTCATGAACAGCATGAGTCGGTAGTTAAAGTCCAAGTCATATCACAAAAGAATAGCAGCGAATTCAGTCTGTCTGGGTCAAGAAACAACAACCAGGAACCACGAAGAGCAGTCACAATGACTGAGTCATTGTGACTGCTCCTTCTTCACGCGGATGTCCCTGCCCTGCAAACACATTTTTAAAGTTCGTGAATTGGTCAGTCTCCCAGCTTTTGATGAAACGGCCTAGTACATACGCGTTGGACGATAGATTTCTACATAACAACAGATCGTCTGAGCCCCCTCCCCATTACCCACGACCATGAATTGGAACATTGCGTTGAGTATGTCACAACCCAAGAAACTAAAACAAACACCCTTACACAATCTCAAAAATTCAAGAAGAGCCTTAAAACAGCACAAGTTCCTGTCTCACTTGTCAGTGAGGGAGGCATGAGTACGTTCAAAAGACGACATGAAGTCCTAGGGTCTTTGATTAAAAGCTGGAAATATGTCCATGAAGTAGTTGTCCATGAGTGGAAGGAGTGTCGGAGACAAAGACAGACCAGGAAGTAGGAGAACCTAAGGAAGTAAGTGAACCTCAAGGTGTCAAAAACATGAAATCAGAAAAGCTACAAGAAGACAGTCTGACTATAAACACCGATGAAAGAGAGCCAGAGACAGATCAGGAGGTCAGTGAGGATGTAGGAGACACCAAGCAAGCATGCAAACTTGAAGTTGACAATAACACGGCAAGCCTAAACGAGGACACCGTGACAATAAATGACGATGAATTAGACGAGAAAATATCGCCTGATTTTTTCTCAAATAAAGATGCCACCCAAGATTCTAAAAAGAGGCCGCCCAAAAGGAGCGTAAATAACGGTTATTGGCCTATCGAGAACAAAAAAGAAAAAAGAAGTCCAGAACAGCTTACTTCCATTCTGCAAGCTCAGTCCCATTGAAAAAGACCGAGTAATCTTGGGATCTCTTTCAACAGCACTGGTTGTGGATGAAGCCATAGCGGGCCATCGACTTTTGAACAAAGAATACATTTTACCAATTGTCCAAATATCAGACACTATTAGGAATGACGAAATGGTAGACATTCACCGGGTAGAAAAATACTTTGACAAAGATGCATGGTTGTTGGTGATGAAATCAGGCGAGGAGAAGAACCGCATTGGCTTTGTTTGTGCTGTCTGCGCTAAAATAATTAATGACGAACATGAAGACAGAATTCGTTGTGACAGGTGTCTGCTTTGGTCGCATTTTACATGCACTTCGTTAAAAAATCGACCAAAAAGCAGAAACTGGTTCTGCAAATCTTGCAAATTGAAATACTCATAGTAGTACGCATCGTTTTGAAGAAATATGACAGTGTCATGAACTGTAGAGCAACTTTACACCTAACCATTTCAATTGTTTGAAAATCGTTCGTGGAACAGTATCATACATCACTACCCGCAGTCCTAGCTTTGTTGCTTTTATTGCTGCTGACTACGTTCCACGGAAAGGGTAAATATACTAAATTGAAGGAACGTTGTCGTGTGATAATGATGTGACCCATTGGAATTCTGGGAGGACAGCACTGTCAAGCTTGTTTTTCATTTATTGATACTCCCGATTTTTCCCTTCTTATAAGATTTAAGCATACCGTAGAATTCCGAAAGTAACGGCCCCCGTTACTTTCGGATTTAGCAGGCCAAAGGGGCCGTTACTTTCGGGTAGCCGTTACTTTCGGATGGTTAAAAAACGTTTGTAATTCAGCAGCCGTTCACAAAGAGGACGCGTACGTTTTCCGCGTTCCAGTTATTTCATTGTGAGTTCATGCAAATAGAAATAGTCGTGTGCCATGAATTTGGTGTTAGTATTAGAGACAAAAGTTTAGTTCACATTCTAGTTATTTCATGACATGTTCTAAAGGTCTCTAAAATAGGAGACGATTGTTTGGTATTCAGTCTGTAAATTAATGGGAGACAATTTTTTTCAATTTTTTCAACCAAGTTGTATTTGTGTTTTTTGGGCCATATACTGCATTACTTGAAACGTTACATTAAGGCGGGAGTACACGTGAATTTCAATGAAATTTTAAGAGGTTTAAAGAAGGGATAAAATATATTTTTTTTTTTGGAACACCAACAGACAGTTGATAACCACGCGGGTGCTCTTGCGTGGTTATCAACTGTCTGTCAATGTCAATCTACTAATTTTTAACTTCAAATTCTAATTTTAAAACTACATTAAATCTTCAATATTTCTTATTTCCCTAAATTTTACAACTCCTTTGAGAAAAAACTATTTCCTCCCAAAAATACCCCAAAATCACCAAAAAATTTACAAAACACCCCATAACATAGATTCATGTTTTGAGCAGAGAGTTTTTGGATTGCTTGAAACGTGAACGAGATATTTCCATTAAACCCATGTTAAGGTGACTCCCTAGAGTATTTACCAATGACCTACACTAACTGACATGAGTTCGAAAGGAAACCCCAGTTATTTTGTCTTTGATTTTTTGTTCCCAATATTTACCAGTAAGGAAACTGATATAATTACAGTTATTTATAGGTTGTTACTTTTTTCGTTGGAGGCCGTTGCCATGGCAACACAGCATCTAAAGAATGGCACATTTTTGCTATATTTTCTCTTTATTCCTTTTTTTTTTTTTGTTTCCTTCGGTGAAATTTCTTTAAATTTTGCCATCTTATGAAACTGAGTTTGCCTGGCATTTTGGAGGGGAAAAACCTTGTGGTTTTTCAGAAGATTTTGCCAATATTACCTCATTTGTTATTTTAAACAATAAAACTTACTTGCTCTGACAAATTTCTTCAAAAAACGGTCATGTGATAGGTAACGTTTCTGTCTTGAATTGTGCGAATTTTCACAAAAATTTATCGAAGGAAATGCGAGAAAATCCACGGTTAATTTTGAATTTTTTGACCATGCTGACGTCATAAAAAATCGGAAAAACACGCGCGGTTCAAGGATTTTCCTTTGAGCGCGCGCAGATTACTAAAGCTTTCGTCAACAGCGCGCGCTCGGTCATAAAACTATAGGGAGTCACCTTGAGGTGGCTGGTAACGGTTTACAGCCCTTGCGCTTTGATTGATCGATACTACCATCTTATATCAGTTGATGTTAAAATAAAGGTGTCAAACGATTGCCTAATCATCGGTGAACAAGTTATGATAATATTGGTGACATAATAGGTTACCATAGCAACAGTATTACCTGTCAAAAACACCCTTATTTTTAGCTTTAAGTGCTTATAACTCAAAAACGAGCCCGATGACCCCCATTTTTTATAATTGAATAATGATCAGCATGTTAAGATACAACTTTTTGCAAAGTTTAAAAAAATTCTGCGGAGGGAATTCAGAGCCACCTTAAATTTTCGAAAATTTAAGGTGGCTCTGAATTCCCTCCGCAGAATTGTTTTAAACTTTGCAAAAAGTTGTATCTTAACATGCTGATCATTATTCAATTATAAAAAATGGGGGTCACCGGGCTCGTTTTTGAGTTATAAGCACTTAAAGCTAAAAATAAGGGTGTTTTTGATAGGTAATACTGTTGCTATGGTAACCTAATATACCAGGAAGATGATCATAACGTGTTCACCGATGATTGGGAAATCGTTTGATACCTTTATTTTAATATCAACTGATATAGGATGGTAGTATCGATCAATCAAATTACAGGGGCTGTAAACCGTTACCAGCCACCTTAAGTGGCGGAAAAATGGCATTCAGGTTAACTCCCGCCGATTTCAGCGCAAAAAATAGAGGGACTGTGAACAGTCTACACTGTGGTCTGTTTTGTTTCAGCAAAATTTATCCGGCTGAGTAAGGTTCGAAATCAAAATACACATATGTTGTCTTGAATCTGTACGAGTTCAGTACTGTCTAAGCGGCACATTAGCGCTTTGAAATTACTGTGGCAGAGCGAATGCGTGACATTATTTGTGACTACGTTGTTGTTCAGTAATACGTAACTGCCACGTAGTTATAATAGGATCCCAGACAACTGGGATAATATAACGGAGCTAGGCTGGCTATATTTAGATAACATGTGTTCCCAGACATATTTGGGCATGATTGCCTTATATGGGTTATTCTCGCATATATGTAAAACGTGAATGTCTTGCAATAAATCCAGTTCTGCACTCCAGCCCGGCCTCCAGCTCCGTGTTGAGAAGTTTTGGTCGCTCTTTCGGCCTTTTCAGTGATAGCTCGGTCCGTTATAGGCTCCGTCGATTATAAATGGATAAGCGACTAAGCGTCAGTTTACGTTTTACATAAGAACCCGTCAGTTTACGTGATGGCCAAAAGAGCCTTTTTCTCTCGTTGTAGTTTATTATACTCTTCTTAAGCCGTGTTCACACTAAACCTTAATTATATTCAACTTAAGTATAATCGAGGCTATCATTCTCCATTCAATGTTGTTCAATTATGTCTCGGTTCACATCTGTGTTAATATATTAATAAAAAAATAAAAATAAAAAATAAAAAAATAAAATAGAAATAGGTAGGGTAACCTCGCAATCTGAAGTTGAAAACAAAATGGCGCCCAATCGCTTGGCCGCCATGATTTTTACCATCATGAATGATTTTCAGGCGAGAAGAAAGGCTAGGAAGACTGCTGAGACCAGAAGAAGAAAAATTCACCTCTTCACTGCATAAAGCGATGAGAAGTTTGGTTTCTTCGTGCCACCATGTGTCCGCCATTTTGTTCAATCACGCGCACTATAATTACTTCCAACAACCCCCCTTGGGGTTGTTTGAAGTAATTATAATCCAATTATAATCAGGGGCTGTAGTTAGTTAATGTGAACCCTTTCCAAATATAATTCGATTATAATTCGATCATAACTGAAGCCTAATGTTTATACGGTTTTAGATAAGGATACTTTCTGGGCCTCAAGAAGTCACTCCTCGTCCTAAAGCAGGTTGTACCTCTCTTAAAATGTCTGCGTTCTTTATATTACCTTGGCTTTTTGGTAGATTCTCTACGCCAGGCATTCTTACTTATCGAGGTGAAGAGGCAGAAGGCAGAAGTGCCTCTCCCCCACGCGCCTTGTTCTTAGGTCGGACTCTACAGATGTTAAGACGCTTCAACTTTAATCAGGGAAGTATACAGGTCTATGTATATTTTCCCCTTGCAGTTCCGGGTGTTCGTCTTTTATTAATGAGATCAATATTGCAATTGCAAAAAAAAAAGGCATATTGGTTGTTCCTTGAGTTTTGGACTGATTAACTTTCTTGGCGCCAGGAACTCCATCATCAAATTAAATATGTTCTGATGCTTCTTCTTTCGCTTGGGGTTGCATTCTTGGTTCCTATTCCTTACGCCGCCATGATACGCGATTACTGGCCTGCGGACCAGATTGTAAGCACACAATCCCTAACATTTTAGGTAGAAAGCCTTCTCTTTGCTTTACCGGGCCATAAAGCCTTTTCGATGCAACACCCCTTGACGTTTTGTCGATTCCTGGTATTTAAGGATTCCAAAAGCAAAACGCAAGTTCATAAATGATCATTATAATGCCTTAAAGGATTTCATTACCGTTTTTCCTGTTCTGGCTTCTTCTTTGTTCAAACGAACTAAGTGTTCAACCTTAGTTATATTTTTTCGTATATTCACCCCAACGTTTATTATTTATGTCCCTTCATGTAGTTCTCAGTTTTGGGGATTTCTTTTGAGGTTGGGTGTGTTTAGTGGTTTCTATATCCTATGGCGTCATAGGTTCCAGTAATATCAGTCCTCTGTGTGGCCGCCAGACTTCCATACCTCAATAGGAGTGCGGGAAAGATCGGTGTAAATAGGATACTTTTCTCAGCCGTTCCTCAGCTTTTTGGGGGCCTCTCCGGTCCCTTATATATTACTACCCACTGCTACTAAACGACAAATGGCTGCTAAAGGCATGATATTTTTTTGTTTTCTGCACTATTATTCTACGCCATTGAGAAGTTGTTTCAAAAACTCGTGCTTCGTGTTACATCACGATTTCCAAACACTCGAAACACTCGTGTTTGGAAATCGCAATGAAACACTCGTACTCGTTTTTGAGATATTTACATAAAACGCCATGTTTGTTTCGTGACATTTCAAAACGTGCGGGTGTGTCATTCGCTTAATGAACGTGGTTTCGTTTGCAAAAAGTAGCAAAATTAATAGGTTTCACCTAAAATTACGTTTTTACCTGTTCCAAAAAACTTTCTTAATCAATGTAAAGTTACGGAACCAAAACAACATTTCATGTCTTTGAAATAGTTGCTTGTTTGAGAGAAATTCTTCTGACTCCCCGCCACTGATTTGTAGAGAAATTTACGTCGAGAGGAATAACATTCACTCCATGACAACTGATTCAACAGATTATCTCTTTATTGGGCTTATCCAGCCAGTAAAATACTGCAGTTAGACTATCAATTTTGAATAAAAATACCTTATAAACTCTCCAAAATTAAAGATATAGGAAAATGCAATATAACCATAAACGTAACTTCTTCAAAGTCTTGATATAAACCGCCCAGTTATAGAAGGTCGAACTGAAGCTCGCTGACACAGGATCTCGGACTTACATTCATGAACGCCATTTAATACGACTTAAAGCATCTTGAAAATAAGCCTTCATAGTATGTTTGCTAACAAATTAAAAAAAACTATTATATTTCCCTATCATCCTTTTATAAAGTTATAAAAATATTGTGCTTCCAATAGGAGTGTTCACTGTTGATCAACATTACGTCAAATTTGTTTTGTAATTCAAATTTGCCAACCATTAAACAAAAGAACTCTTTGTTTCAACAGCCAATAGTTCTCTGTTTGGCACATTAATAACAATAGGTGACGTAACGAGAAATATCGCTATATTATAATTATAAACAACTAAGTCCGTGACTCGATCTGGAATTTTTATTTTACAGCAAGGCGCCCAAAAGTGTGACCACTTTTAATTAATTCACATTCTTTCGTGCGCGTATACTATCCAATCATTGATAGCTATTCTTCGGCTTCTGATTGGGTAGTCTGCACGCACGAAATAATGTGAAGTAATTAAAAGTGGTCACACTTTTGGGCACCTTGCTGTAATATATATATATGTTTTTTTTTTTGCGGGGGGAGGGGCGGAGCTAGGGGTTGAATACTCAATCAAAATCAGGGGGGATAGAAAGCCGGCACTTTTCTTTGAAGACATAGCGGTGCCTGGTAACAGACCAACAGTGCGAATCATGTGTCAATCAAGTCGTTGCTAAGAATGACGTCAGCCAAAACTTCATTCTTTTCTTTGGGAAACTTTTTCAAGTTCGCAGCGTAGAGCTGTACGCGTGTAACAGCGCCCTGCGTGTAGCCTGCAAACGCAGCGCTGGCGGATTTTTGGCCTGATCTTTCACGACGCCGAGAAAATATCTCGGCAGCGTGAAACAACAAGCGAAAAATACGTCTGAGCTGCATTTGCAGGCTACAGCGAGAGTCTTTCGGATACGGTCAGTAGTGCTACTACTGGAACGGGAAGCGAAGTCGAATGAAAATGTTTATCGTAATACACGAGGCGAAGCGAAATCAGACCAAGGAAAAACACATTTTTGTTATCATGCATACTGATTTTAGGTGTGAATTTC
Source organism: Desmophyllum pertusum (assembly GCA_029204205.1). Taxonomy (NCBI): domain Eukaryota; kingdom Metazoa; phylum Cnidaria; class Anthozoa; order Scleractinia; family Caryophylliidae; genus Desmophyllum; species Desmophyllum pertusum. The sequence goes on from MU825396.1 coordinate 6,888,158, forward strand.
TTGCCTGACAAGCCTTTTTATTAATAATAATAATAATAATAATAATAATATTTAATATATTATTATATTAATAAGTTCCCGTGGGACAATCTTCTTAGCAACTAGTTGAGTGCTACTGCGCACCCTCGGTTGCTCGGCACCGCTATGTCCGTCGGCCAAGTCAATTTATAAGGGCAGTTTCTATCCCCCCCCCCCCCCCCCCCTGGTCAAAATCCAGTCGTACTTTGAATCATTTATTCATGACTCAGTCGGCTCGTCAAACGTTAGTCTTCCTCGTCTGCTGATTCACCGGATTCGCCAGATTCACCTGATTCACCAGATTGACCGGATTGGCCAGATTGACCTGATTCACCAGATTCGCCAGATTCACCTGATTCACCAGATTGACCGGATTGGCCAGATTGACCTGATTCACCAGATTGGCCAGATTGACCTGATTCACCAGATTGACCGGATTGGCCAGATTGACCTGATTCACCAGATTCGCCAGATTCACTGGATTCACCGGATTCACCAGATTCGCCAGATTCGCCAGATTCACCGGATTCACCGGATTCACCGGATTCGCCAGATTCACCAGATTCACCAGATTCACCGGATTCACCAGATTTATCCGACTCTTCGGAATCAATAAGGCTTCGCTTCCTTACTTCCATTCCGTCACGGCCTGACTCTTGGAAGTCTCCTGATTCACCAGAATCTTCCGAGTCACCAGATTCGTCTGATTCATCTATCTCGGAATCAAATAAGCTTCTTCGCCTAATTTCTCGACCTTCACCCGAATCCTCGGAGTTTTCGGAATCAGCCGAATCTCCTGACTCGCTAGAGTAGCTGTAGTCACCAGAATCAACAGAGTCCCCGGATTGTCCTGATTCTTCAGATAGTTCCGTTTCTTCTGGAGAGCTTGAGTCACCTAATCAAAAACATTGTATTGTCATCAAATTTCTACGTATAAGGCACTAAAAATAGCGTATGTGTTTTCGCAAAGGTATTGTTATCATTCTTATAAAACGCATTTCAGATTTAACAAACAAAGAAGCCAAAGCCACGTACTACACTGAAAAAATGACGGGTATGCAGCTGAGAACATGAGTGAAATTTAGTAACAACTTGTTATAGGAGCCAATTCATGATATATTAAGTCATTTTCTTTAATATAATATGTTATATATTAGGTCATTGGTTACGTCACAAGATTAGAATGCGCATGTGCAAGTACGAGATGGATCGAGCAAATACAATACAATACAATACAATTCTTGGTTTGCATCTGACGTCATCAAAATTCTAAAATCTAAACTGTTAATTCTACAAAGCTGTTCCATATATTCTAGACATACAAGACATTAACCTCTATGCAAAGTTTGGTATCGATTCAGTGCTTCGTGTCAAAAATAAAGCATTTTGAAATTTGCGATGTCCCGGATGAACGTGTTTTTGAACTGTCACTAAAACGACCAAAAACGGGTATTTTTATGTAATTTTTTAATTTTCATACGTGATAATAATTTAGAAATGATTTCTAAAGAGTTTTGAAGTCAAAGCTAACGATATTGATGGTAGAATCTACTCTACTTCTTGTACAATTTTATGGCCGCCATGTTGGTGTCCCAATATGTTGGCTGCATATACTAAATACTGTAATTTTCTGAAAATTATTTTCGTAATAACTCGGTTATGAAAAACGCTACGAAGTTATAGTTTGGACGGACATTTATTTCTGCCTGCTCTATAACCTGTTGATTTTCTGATGTTGTTCATGCAAGCAAACACTTCTTATAACATCGATGCAAACCACCAATACTTATACCTAATCGTACCTTTTTGGTACGCTTCTGCGGCATATCAGGCGAGTTTGGTCGAGCCATGGTTTGTATTTTGGCGAGACGGAGTCGAGCCAAAATACCCATGGCGAGACCAAACGAGACAGATATGCCGCCGAAGCGTACCAAAAAGGTACGATTAGGTATTTATCGTACCCAAATTCGGTTTATTAGACGTAAAAATGTGTCAGGCGTTTCGATCGTCGATGTCAATGTGTGATTGTTTATGGTTTGAAAATGAACTGAAAATGAACTGTTTACGGTCAGAATTTCCATCATCTTACCTTAAATGTCCTCCTTCCTTTCTCCTGTGTCGAATTTGACGAAAAAATCGTCGAATGTTATCGTTTTTGAATTGTTTTGAAGACCAGTTTTGAAACAACCGCGATCGAGTAGGAGACGCAACGCAGCCGCGTTTTTGGCGCGAAATTTAGCTTAGTTTTTCTTCGTAAATTTCCCTTGAATTACTCACTTCGTCAACATTTTCCTGTTTTAGTTTGACTGTAATTTCGCAATATTTTGCTCAGGAAAATTCAGCTCTAATCTGCAGAATTTTATTACTTGACTTGAAAGTGACCATGATATTTAACAATTATTCACCGAAGTGGAGGTGAATAGTGGAGGATATTTACCGAGCCGCGAAGCGGCGAGGTAAATATCCTCCGCTGTTCACAGTATATACCAAACCAGTGAAATAGCTAGCTCCAAAATTATAGATTTATTTTACGGAAAACCCTTTATAGTCTATAAATCGTTGGCAGGTTTGAAATACTTACAGACGTCTTGATTTTTGAAAGACACTACTGTATTCAGGATTCAGGTACGAATTGTATTTTAAAGTTAGTTGGACTGGACAGTGTTTAGAACCACTTCAAAGACTTATAACTGTTCGAAATTTTTTTAAACTGAGCGTTGTCACGTACTTACTCTAGCTATTTGTTCGATAGTAAACAAAACATTTTGTACGACATTTTTGGCGATTTTATTTAGTGACACGACTAAAATTACTACTAATCAACACCTCTAAATATCTTCAGGTATTTTTGATAACACAGTGACGTGCAGCGGCCTCGTTTATGAAAGTAATTTCTGCTTTGATCAAAGAAGCAAAACGCAAAGCCATTTTGTTTTGCTCGGAGGTGAATAGCAAAGACTATTCACCTCCGAGCTAGCCAATCAGAACACGCAAAAAGCACTATTCACTGGTTTGGTATATACTAATGTTGGATATCAGGTCAGTGACTTGATATTGGATATCAGGTCAGCAGATAGAGCTTCTGATTGGCTAATTCCGAATTTGGCTACGGTAAAATACAATACAATACAATACAATAACCTTTATTTGCTTGTTGGGTCGTGTGAAAGAGTAAGAGTAAAATAATAATTTAACATAAAATAAGACGTAAGGTACAATAAAGAAAAAATGAAATTACAAAAATTGCTATTTTATACCAATAAAATTTGAAACGTAGCATGATCTTTGGGTGCGTTTGTACTGATACACTATTAAAATCAAGTTCCTTAAGGTCATTCCATCGAAATAGAACTTACAATAGATTTTCATTCAAACTTTGCCTATTGGTTGTTTATCTTAAGGGAACTTAAATTTTGAAATAAAAAAGGGGGGTCCCGGTATTCGTTTAGGAACAATAAGACCTTGTATATACCCCTTAAATCCTTACAATATCAGCTTCCAGAAACGTTTTTATTAGCTAAGTTCACGTTTCCGGTGATTATTTATTCTTCTGCAATAGAAATTAGTCTATATTTATTTTATAGAAAGAAGGCGATTGCTAGACTCGAAATAAGAGAAAAAATTGATAGGTCACCGTACTCGTTTACGAGAAAACGACGATTCGGCTCTCTGGCGAGCTTAGCCGTAACGGAAAAGCCGCCATTTTCTTAATGTGCGCGCGCTAATTACGTGTGAAATCATGCGCAGTAAGGATGCGCAATGCAATACTAAGGAATAACCTTAATAACGTTATCTCGTTTCACTTTAGAGCAAAACTGTTTGAAATTGTCGGAGTAATAGTCTGATGCTATGTTCCATAGGACAGCCCCTCTATTGCTAATAGAGTTATTCATATAATACGAGTTGAATCTCGGGGCGACAGCCTTAATTTGACCTCTTAAGTTATAATATTGTTCTTTCTCCATACTGCTAAATCATGATATGTATCGGAGATCGAGGCAAAAGAGGTTATAATAAACCGACCAAAAAGGTAACAAGGATAGACGGCTGAGGAGGATTGCGCTTTCCGCGACGTGGCTCTGAAACTGTATGTATCACGTTTGTCAAGTGAATTACAATATGTATCTTTTGCACTTGTAAACAAGAAATAATAAGTGAAATTATGAATCACGAGAAATAGTTTTCTATTACTTTTAAGCGATGTTCCCGGTTAGCAGGTTAATTGCACTAACAACCGATGCGGTCAGTCCAAGAAATCAATATGTAAGTAAAGACTTTATTTTGTCAGGGTGTCCAATCAATATTGACTGATCGCCAAGTTACTTACCACGAGGCCGTGACAAACAACAGTGCAGAGATGAAAGTAATACACAGAAAAGAAGCAGAAGATAGGAGATCTTCATTTTTATTCTGATTCTGTTGATGGAAAGAATGATAATTGTCAGTCAGAATAAAAAAAACATAAACAAAAGTAGAGACAAAACCATAACTTCAGCTGTTAACCGTGTGCTTAAGAGCTAATATACAATAATTTACATCCACATTATTCACCTAAGAATCATTGTTTCCAGAAAAAGTTGAAAGTTGTTGTCGTGTTGCGTGACATACGTGTAGCAGGGGGGGCGGGTCATTCACATATTTCAATTTGTTGTAGTCTCGATTTTATAGATACTGAGATTTACTCATGAAAGTCGTAATGAACAAAAATCGTAATAATTCCAAAATTAGGAAATCAGAAACGCGAACGAGAGAATTTCACTGGTCAAGAAACATCGTTCGCCCAATCAGCAAAGCGAACGTTTTTTAACGTCCTGGTCACCAGAGTTGCACAGGCAGGGTTGTATCAAATGTCGCGCGCTTTGAAAAAATTGGCCGAACAAAGGTTTGTTTCTTGTGCTCTATCGAAGACTTCATTTAATGTCCAGGGTACTAGAGGTTTATTTCTCCGTCGCGTCGAGATCGGCCGAACGCCCCGGCGAGCGGCGGAGCCGAGAGAGATTTAAAACCGGAAACCGCGCAAGAAAAGCCTCTGGCACAGGGTACTAGCTGTTGTATGATTCTGCTAAAATCTAGTTTGGCAAAAAGTAGCTTACTTCTCCAGGTTCCAGATCTCTTTGTTTGAAATAATGTTTTTCATGTTATTGTATCCATTCGTATTCATTGCGTGCAGAAGTTTTCTAATTTTACCCATGCTACCTTTCGGTCTTGTCTTGCAGGCTTAAAGTGCCCATAACCTTTTTTTTAATTTTCTCATTGCGATTTGCAGGAAACGCAAATGTTTGATGAATTTTGTAAAACTTTCAAATTTGCCGCCATTTTGGCTCACCATTTGCCTTAGTCTCCTTTCGGTCCTTCCGGTTCATAGACTGCAAAACAGTCCGTATTTTCGCGCGAGAGTGTCGGGCTGAACGCGGCCGAAGGATCTGGAACGAGCGTGAAATTACGAGTGGGATTGGGGAGAGACGCTATACTGTTTTGCAGTCTATCCGGTTCACAAAGGAGCCGTGACGTAGATTAAGGAACACGTGACTTTAGACTTGCTCTCATCTTACAGTAAACAAGTCGAGATTGTATCGAAAAATGTCGTAACGATGCGTTGCAGCAAGATGGGGTAACACGAGCGACCCAAGAACAGAATAAGCATGCACAAGATTCCTTTCGCGGACATATTGTGAGCCCGTCGGCCGCCTTAACAGCGGGGCGGGTATACCGCAAAAAAATAGGATTTTGAAGAGATTTGAAATATTCATAAAAAAATCGTGTTTTGTGAAAATTGAAAATTTTGTTTGCAAAAGTTATTTGGGTGGGCCATAAGAGAGATTTGAAACCGGAAACCGCGCAAGAAAAGCCTCTGGCACCCCACACAGCGGTCAAACGCAAAAATTCGGCGCCACTTCCGGTTTTCGCTGCCTTCAATTTTGTAAGAGATTGAAGCGTAATGGCCGCGAAGTTTGTAAGGAAACGTTATAGAACATGCAGTGGTAAACCAAAATACGAGCTGAGACACTTGGTGGATAACAATTATTACATTATCTATGCATACTCCGAGTACAAAGCTTAAGTTTTCAGTAAATTTCTTAAGTTTGAGCTTTAAAGTGTCGAGAAGTGGAGGACTTCGTAAATTTAGGACATTTTGCAGTGGGGTTTTGGCGGGAACTGCGCAGGCGCGTCACGTTTGACCGCTGTGTGCTGGCACCCAGGGTACCGCTTGCACGATCGATCCGCTAAACCTTACACAAAAAAATCGAACAGAGAACCATTTTCGGAAAATTACACATAAGTTCCACCTAAGTAAGACTCAAGTTCCTCAAACGTGTATAATCAAAAATAACCACACAAAATTTAACATGCTTTCGCAACCAAGACTTGAAACCAGCTCTCATCCTACCCCAGCTCTCACCCTACCGGTTTGGCCGAGCACTCGACCGAGGTCGTTAGTTAACCTTTGGCGGCTTAGTTATTGCCCAAGTTATAAATATGACCGTAAACTCCAGACGAGATTTGGGGATTTGATCCCACCAGAACTCTTTCAGACGGATAATAACCGCAACTTCAAGGAAACAGTGAAAATAAACTGAATTAATTTAAATAATTCATGTCACGAGAAGTGCAACCGACCAAAAGACGAAACTGACCAAAACATTCTGTTATCGATTAAAAAATTCCGCAAGGCTGATCATTTTTAACGAGTGAATGCTTAGCATGAACGAAGTTATAGCGTATAGCGGACAAATTTCACTCCCTCGACCCCTCGCTCGATCCCTCGCTCGACCCCTCGCTCGATCCCTCGCTCGATCCCTCGCTCGATCCCTCGCTCGATCCCTCGCTCGATCCCTCGCTCGATCCCTCGCTCGATCCCTCGGTCGATAGACTGCAAAACAGTCGTTATTTTTCCGCTCAATTCGCTGCTCGCAAAGGCGCGAAGCGCCGTGAGCGTGATCCTCGCGCGCTTCGCGCGAGCCTCACACGCCCGCAGGGCCTGTGAGGCGAGAAAAATAACGTCGTATTTTTCAGCGTCTCTCCCCAGTCCCACTCTCCGTTTTCACACTCGCTCCAGACCTTTCATTCGAAGACCGCGCGTCGTAACGCAAAAAATACGACGGTTATGCAGTCTACTCGGTCGATGGCCACCAGGTTGTAAACAATAATGTATGCATAGCACGGTAATTTATGCATTATCAGTAAACAAAATGGCGTCTGGCGCGGATCTCTTCTATTTTTCAACACGGTATTTTCACTCCTACAATTACAATTAGATACCTTTTTGGAGTTCGAAATTGAAAGAAATAACCCTAAATAATACTCGACCGCCCAAAGAGGAGACATTTAGAATATTAAAAGTGAGTCACGTTTGAAGTTCTTCGATCGATTCAAGCTCTGATGAAGACTCAAGCTGTCGAAACTTTTAAAAACCAAGTAAATGTTGTATCTTCTTTATACCAAGTGTATGAATAAAATCTAATTTATCTGAATCATTCTATATTTTCTTTTGTACCACTATGGAATTCTATGATATTTTCTTTTGTTTGCGTCTGAACTATAAAAACCCTTCAATGCTTTTTTCCAGCGTATATATTTAAAGCGAACTGATATTACTACCTGTGTTTCTCATACTTGCGGGGGGAAAAAAAACGTGCCTCCACCGGGATTCGATCTCGCGACCTTCGATACGCAAGATTCCTGTTTTGACTCACGGGGGACACCCACGGGAGCGACAGAGGCCCTGTACTTTTGCTCCGCTGAACGAATGAATGACTATCGCGGGCTCAAATGAGATTCACCGAGGACACCGAGTTGCTGTTGTTTTGAGCTAGAAGTGGCTTGATTTATTCACCAAAGGACTGGTTTCAGTGGCTATGTTCATCTTTTCTATTCATGGATCTATTTAGACGCTCGACAGTGTTTTTTGCTCACCCTCCATATTTCCTTGGCGTTGGCGAATGGACTCGCATCGTTTGTTGAGTTATTTTTTTAATTTAAATACCTCTTAGTCAGCGCGATGGACGATGTTATCATATGCATGTATGTTATTTTAATTGCATGAATGGTTGAAAAAATTGTAAAATATTATTATCGGAACGACTGTGTGAGGAAGCGTTGCGTAACGGGAGACAAAAAACTAAGATTTACCTTTCATTTTCATAGTATCTCAATATGTTTTTTTAATAGGAGAGCAAACCCATTTTTGATAATTTAACTGTAGCTAATTTTAATCCAAGAATTGCAACTTCATAGATAACTGAAGTATTTTTCTTTCCAAGAGTTTCGTGTATGACAGAACTGAAGACGAATGAATGTTTACATATACAATTAATTTTATATTGTGCGAGCGAAGCACAGACTACACAAACAAGATCAGAATGTTTTGAAATGATTGAAATATTTTATTTCACGAACAGCAACATGCTTTAAAATAAAACTCAAACCAGTTCGAACATATTGGCCGAATATTTAAACGATGTCTAAAAAGTTAGTTAATGAGGTCTAAATCAACTTATAAGCAGGTCAGTCTAAGTCGCTAAATGTTTTTTTAGTCTGTGTTTATATTATACACCTTCTAAACAGGGTTTACTGTACGGTTATAAATACATTTAGGTTGGCCAGTCAGTTTAAAATCGTATTAGGCCATGGTTTTGTTAAACCCTGTGTAAACCTTGTTTTTAAAAATATTCGGCCCATAAAGTTGGCGATTATCGCCCGGGGATTATCGAATATCAGTGATTAAAGACTTTTCGTTTGAGTTTCCCTCCCGACCAACACTGATTTGGACGTGAATACGAAATACACCGGCCTGCGTGAATGCCGCGCGGAATCTTATTGTTCTGTTTCGAGGAATAAATCGTTTCATCGAAATCCCTATTCGAGTCAGACTCAAAACTCGATTCTCAAAAACATCGAGGACGAGACTGTCAACTTACATTTACCCGGTACTACTGCATATTTCGACTTGTTAATTTTAAAATTTCTTTACTTTTCCATTCACGAGTTGGCGCATAGTGCCTTTGATTAGAATCCGACAACGGTGCCGTACGCTTCAGTTTAGAAAATTAAACTGTAAAACACAATAGAATCATCACAAGAGATGGCGGATATCAAGTCAGCGAAGCGAGAGTACCTGCTTAGTAAGGAGGCACAACCCGTCAATGAAGCAAATCATGGTTCATTGAGTTAATCACCATAAACTATGACGGAAACAGAAAAGCAGATAAATCGTATCAGTTCTCAAGTACTTCACTGAGGGAAATTATGTAATCTGAACGTGTTACAAATAAAAACGATTTTAGCTTTTTCATAGAATAGCTTCCTTGTTGTTAATTTAGAAAAAACGATAATTGGTCTACAGGTTATAAACTAGCAAATCTGATCCTTATAACATCATCATCATATCATTTTCCCAGTGTGTGGAATAGGGCAGAATCCTCATATCATTCTTAACCATATTTGCAAGAATTTGTAAGACGTTTGGTTCACATATATGCCCTCAGTATAAAAAATTCGTTTTCAAATGATTTTCAGAAAACCTATTGAAGTAAGCTAATGGTTGAGCAAAGTGGCATTATATTCTTATCTGTACACAGTCACCTCTATAAAAGGTCCTTCACCTTTGAACGCGATCATCTCGTCTAAATAATTTTATTCGATATTCCAACTAGTGAGATGTATAAAAATTTCATTAAGTGCAAATAAATAACATAAGGCGCTACAAATCAACAATTTCACAACGCCGACATACGTTTAGTACGACAAATTTATGAACACACACGAATACCTTCCCCGTGCATATGAAATCATCTTTAGCCGCGTATTTCCAAAACCACTAACATAAAATACAGGCATTCGTTGCTACCACTGAGTCAACAATTCTATTATGATAACTAAACTGTTTTTACTTACCTTTTTTCTTTCCTAAACAGTGTCCTGCTGTTTAAGATGGACAAACAAAATATGAAAAATATAGATATTTTTAAAATATATTCACAGTTTAACCAATCAGAAACAACCTACGTGTCTGCGATCCACACGCATACACCACGTGAACGAAGAAGTTGGTATCAGGATCTGCCTCGAAACACAGATATACCAGGAAAAATAATTCAAAAAATGGGAAACAAGGCCACAAACAGCCACTAGGTTTTAGAAAAGGTGGGAAAGAAACATATATTTGTCGTAACATAGCTTCTCGGGGTATACCGCTAACTATACAAAACTTTAATTTACTGATCGATGAAAACGATCAATTAATAAACGAGGCTAAAAGTACCTGACAAGTCTAGCGGGTGACTAGACCTTTGCTGAAAAGGTTAAAGGGAGGGAGGAGAGGGTGGTTCTTTATGTTAGCTCCCGATCAAAGAATTGAAGTTAGTAGTGTTTGTTTAGCTTTGAAATGTTGCAGGCTTATGTATAATAGAGCGGTTTTCATTTGAGTGTCGTAAAACCAAAACCAAAACCAAAACCAAACCAAAACCAAAACCAAAACCAAAACCAAAACCAAAACCATGATTGGTTTTGGTTTAGCATCTGATTGGTTGAGTAGGTGGCCCGAGTTTTTTAAACCAATCACAGAGCGTAGTAAAGCAAAACCAATTTCGGATTACTTTCGATACTCAATTGAAAATCGCTCTATAGCTGCACTAGCTGAGCGCGCTTTGTCAGAATATAAAACACAGATGACACAGAAATGACGCCGTCCCTCAATTATACTTTGTGCTGTTTCTAGATTTGCGTTTATCTACTAGTAAATAAAAACATTTTCATTCAAGATAATTATGCGTGTATTTTTTCGTTTCGTTTGCTCATTAAAAAGATCGGTCTGGTCACCGCATAACTTTCAGAACTTTAAACAAAAGACTGTAACAGAGAACAATCAAAGCTCCTCTGAGTCAAGTCGTGAATAATCAAAGTATGTATGTGTGTATGTATGTATGTATGTATGTATGTATGTATGTATGTATGTATGTATGTATGTATGTATGTATGTATGTATGTATGTATGTATGTATGTATGTATGTATGTATGTATGTATGTATTCCCCATGCCACAGTGGCTGCAAACGTATATCTGCTTATTTGTTGACTAAATTACTCCATGCTGATGTATTGTTTACATTTTGTGAATACATGCCACCCTTCAAAGTAGTGTTATCATTTATTGGTATTAAAAATTCAAGATGGCTCCTATTGTTGAAAAGTTCCATCGTTCAAAAGTCCCAAATAAACTTGTCCGTGATTCTGATAAAGATGAATTTTATTCATGCAATTGGTATAAAGCAAATACAACATTTAGCGTACTGTAGTGTTTAGCTAGGCTACCAAAATGAATCTCTGCAATAGAAGACCATAGAAGGCTCGATCGATCGATGGATCCGCGTCTTTTCTTCCTCTCCTAAGTCACGCACGCATGCACAGAATTCGTCGAAATGGGACACGGCTAGCTCTCCTCCTTCATCTTTTCTCAAATTATCCATCCTTTCTCAAACTGCTCCTCGATCCTCGATCTACGGCTGCCATCTTGGAAGACAGCCGCCGCCATCTTGGATACCGTCTGAACCCTCGTACCCTACCCTCTCCTAGGCGTTTTGTTCCACTGACCCCCACCCCACCCCCTGCGACTAACTCCCCACCCTCTCCTCCCTCCAATGCCATCCCCATGGGTAAGACAGGTGACCATTACATATCGCGGGCTCCACCTCATGAATAATTTAATTCGTAAATTAATATGTACTTAATGCCTAAATTAATGGTCACAGCCCATCGAGCTAGTGCTAATTTGCATATCCATGTCCCTCACTATACTCATTTCATTCCATTCATGAGTAAAAATGATATTATTATCGGGACTTTGCATGATTACAGAAAAAGTAGAAAACTGGATAAAATCGTTCTCAAACTCATTAATAATTCATGAGCTAATTAACCTATGAGAAGCCACGCATTTCGTCACGTGTATGAGGTTTGATACCCGGTGAAGACCATGTGGCGGGAAAGTTTGTCACGTGCATGAATCTTGATATCCAATTAAATGACAGATCAAGATCACCAGTGATCGACACAGCGGCAAAATGAGTGCGCATGCTCGGCTATTTTGGCGCTATGACGTCCCCTGGGGACGAGAATGACGAAAACATAGCTCAAAGAGTTCATGTTTCACTTACGATCGCTCGAAAAATTCACTATTGTTGCAAAGATAATTAGTTTGCTAAAAAAGATATGTGAAAGAAGAGTCTCTCTCGGAATTATTTTCAAGGTAAAAACCTTATCTGTTCCGTGACGGCCTTATCCACACGAAATGAAAACAAATACCGGGAATTTTGAGTGATGTGGATATCAAGATTCTTGCGGCATTTATATGACTTTGACTTAAATAATTATCATGGAAGCATCCCTGATGACATCACTTAGCATTATGTAAACTAAACAGAATTAATTAGGAGTGTCAGTTGCTGCGAACGTTGCTCAAGGATAGACGAAGCGCCCCACCCACCACTCCCCCTGCTGCTCTTAGCTCTCATGGCATACCCTTTCGAGTTTTGGCGTGGGTACCCAAGGGAAGTATTTGTCGTGGTACGCGTTTCTCGTTATGGGGAGGGCATAGGTAGTAATTTCGACGCCGTATTCACGTTTTTTTTAAAAATGTGCATAATTGTCCCAGCCGGTGGTACAGATCATAATAAAATAGCGAATTTTCAAACTCATTCGATATTCCAGCTGGTTTTTCAAGATCAATCAGCGAACCTTTCGTACTAATCGAAGAAATGCTTTTTTAGGGCAAAATTCGAGAGGAGGTACGGAATTTGTCGGTCCAAAACTGCTCGAAGTTGCATGCCTTGTTGTATTATTAGTATTCTAGAAGCGAGTAAAAACTTTGAAGTCAGAAAACTGCTCTCGCGCGCATCAAATCACCGTAAAAACCGCATCAAAGCAAAGTTAAACAACGTCCAAACATTTTGACTCTATTTTATTAAATATAGACAGTCATAATTACCAATTTTAGGAAGATTAATGTTCACAATAACAATTCTATTGTACTAAGAAATTTGAATATCGTAGATATCTGTGACCACACAAACAGAGGATGGTAAGCCTGTGGTAAAACGGGAAAAGTCTTTCGAAAATGCATTATTTCTCACTGTTGTTGTGGACATGCTTGAATGCACGTCTGAATTAAAACATTCCATATCGGGTTTCAGTTCTCCAAAATGTTAGTTCACGAAACGTCTTTCTTTTTCCATCAAATATGCTCTTTTTTACAAAATATCAATGAAGATTTGATGTGCTATTTTTGTGAAAGATTTTAAAGTAATCGTCTATATATGTTCCATGATTTCTGAGATTTGTTTGAATGTCAACAAGAAATCAACACGAATATTTGCATATTTTTCATGCTCACTCAAGCGAGAAAACACTGAAACTTCTCGCCAGGTCGGGTTAAAAACCTCTGTTTTAAGCTTTCCAAGCACTCTGTTTTAACAAATATAAATAAGAAAATAAACAATTTGGCGAAAGAATTAAAGTATAAATCAAATGTTTTTCATGACTCCCTGGCCATTGACTAAAATTTTGCATAGATTTTAAAAACTTTTCGGCTTGATCACGCAATGCGGTAAAAAACACTGCCGAAGATCTGCTCTCAAAACGATCAGTTTTCTAAATATGAGGCAAGGTTTAAATTATTTTGCGAAAAGTTTAATTTACCACAATATCAAACAAAAATCAGATCTGCACGAAGATTCAACACCCGTGAGCGTTTAAAAAGCTAAGTTGTACATGCAGGATAATGCCCTCACTCCTCGGCCTTCTTAAAAATAATGACCAGGATTTTGCAGCTTTCATATGTTAAATATAAATATATTCTCAAGGGTTTTGGGGTTTCCAGTATTACCTCTTTAGTGATATTATTAACTTTTTGAAGACTTCAGTGGATGTTGTTGGCGTGCAAATAAGTCGCGTTATTCTGAAAAAGATGGATGATGGTCTGGATGATTTGCTGTCACAGGCAGTAGTGAACGGATACCAAAAAGAAGGTGTTTTAGATGATGGACTTGACAATATTCTTTCGCAGTCTCTTGACATCTTCGAGGAACAGTCAGAAGGAGCTCGAAGATGACGCTATATATATAACCGACATGTTTGACAGGTGGGCCCGAGTTTGGCAGTGATGGCTTAGGAGATTTCGAACTGCAAAAGGTAATCCGTCAAGAATATCTTGTGTTTTTGTGTGTGTGCGAGTCAGTTTCTTATACCTGGGAGTAATGTATTTATTTTAATTCATTTTTATTTCGTTTCCATATAAGTGAGGACAAATATTTGGTTGATCTTGCCTCGAAAAGACCAAACAAAAAGCAATGTGGGCTTTTCGGTTGTATGAAACGTGGGCGCAGTGGAGAAAAGGGTATGTATAACCCTAGAAATGAAACATCTGGTGATGATCTAGGGATGAACAACTGGTAAAAGTTTCGAAAATAGTCAAGGCCAGGCTAGTGAGGATACAAGAAAAGAGGAAAATTGGGCGGCTTTGCCAATTCCAAATGCTTTCGGGGCAATTGCTTTAAATATTTCTGGTGGAAATTGTAATTCGCTATTAACAACAACTAAAATCAAAGGAAGCCTATGGCGACTCGGTGAAAGCGGTAGAGGGAAGCTTGGGAAGCTTTTAGAGCAAAATTATTTGGAAATTGGCTTAGTTGGGCACTTTTTTGCAATACACGAATTTTGTCCACAGTCCACAGACACAGTCCTCAATCCTGACCGCGAACGAGAGCGAATTTATTCCTTGTCGGGAATATCTGATCTTCTTTCGAATAATCTTCCGGCCTAAAATGTAGGGGCTTCCAAGTGTTCAACTGCTGAAACTGGCCAAGAAATACTATAGCGAACTATTAAAACGCGATAGTTTTGTACGTGGACGTGCGATAGATGCGAGCTTCGCGATCGTAAGATTCCAATTGAGCCGTTCGATTCCGATCGCCAACAAAAGTATATAAAATATATTTACACAAACCGTTACCCCTAAACCAGCAAATTTATGTTAATAAAATAATAACTTAGCAAGAATTGGGGGCAAGATAAGAACAATCCCTCAAGCTCTAAAAGCAAATATTTTACTCACCTCCAATCCAAAGGGATAGAGCGATTTTCAATTGAGTATCGAAAGTAATCCGAAATTGGTTTTGCTTTACTACGTTCTGTGATTGGTTTAAAAAACTCGCGCCACCTACTCAACCAATCAGATGCTAAACCAAAACCAAAACCAATCATGGTTTTGGTTTTGGTTTTTATGACACTCAAATCAAAACCGCTCTAACGATTTGTATAGGTAATCGCATGGGGCCGAGTAAAATTAAGGATTAATATCACGCGTGTTTTCAGAAGTTGCAGAAATTGCCCGAGTCGCGCAGCGACAAGGGCAATTTCTGCAACTTCTGAAAACACAAGTGATATTAATCCTTAATTTTACGAGGAAACATGCGATTACTTGTTTATGACATAGAGGGCAGAATTTTCGGAAAACCTTCAAAGCGCCGCGACGCTAAATTCAGCCGCGGCGGAACGAACTGATACTCCTTCCAAAAATCACACAGAATCACAGGAAGATCAAGCAAACCCTTACGTTCAGAACAGGGTAACGTTGACTGTTATGTAAATCTTAAGAGAAAATTGTAAGTCGTGAAAATAAAAAAAATAACAAGCTTGCAATCAAGCCAAGTAAAACGTAATTTTATTCACCTGTTTGCATATTTTGAAGCCGGCTGTCCGCTGCGAGCTGCTTGACATGTCAATCCTACATCGATAAAACCGTGAGCAAACGACGAGTCCAAACAAACTTGTAGAGGTAATTTATCCGGTTTAATTTGACCTTCTTCTTTCTTTGAACAAACTCTGTGATCTTTTATACTCTGGGTTGCACGTGATGAAGCCCGTATTTAACAGAGGTGAAGCGAAGAAGTCAGTTGGCAGCCATGAATGAATTTCGTCGCAAACTCGCCAAGTGTCTAGCTGATGCAAGTTTTCTAGTTTTCAACTGAAATAATCTTCTGTTGCTTCGAGTGAAACACTGAGATTCAGCTTTCGTAATTTCGTTTCAAGCTATCACACGGTTTCCGTTCCTTTTCATCAAATAACTCGGGAAACTGAAGTCAAACTCCGAAGCGACGTACAAGCGAGCGCTGTGTTTGAAAATTCTGCTCAAAATCCCGCCGCCAACCGAGTGCAGCGCGCTCAGCCAATTAGGAGCGAGGAATTTTGCCGCTCGACCAATCAGGATCAAGTAATTTTGCCCCGGGCAAACCAAAATTAATGAAAAATGCCCTCTGTCTCAGCCAATCAGCATTCAGTAATTTTGCCCTCTATGTTATAAAAGACTTAAAGTGCCTATAACCCCAAAAACTTTTTTTTGTTCTAAAAAATCTATACATTTTTCTGAGCAGAACGCCGAAAAGAAAAATCTTTTTGGTTGAAACCGCGATTTTTATGAATTTTCAAAGTCTCGGAAAATCGCATTATTTAAAAACATGACCGAGTAGCAGAACCATCTGAAATTACTGGATCTAGCCCAATTCGTGACGTCATTCCAGGCCATCAATCGATCGCTCGCGAACCTTGAGTCAGTGTCTTCGTTCTGAGCTAGAAATGCGTGCAAAATTGAGCCGAGCCGTTCTTTGCCGTTGCCGTTGCTCTTAGCACTTCAGAGATCAAGATTTCATGGTCAAGTTTTCTGGGTCGATCGATCGGCGAGTCTGCAGCGAAGATTGAGTAAAGATGAAATTAGAGTTTCTGTCTTTGTACAAGTTATAAAGCTTATAAGGACAGGACTTCAATTTGCTTCGTTCGGGTTCCAGAATTTTCGTAGAATTCAAGGTAATAATTTATTCTTGCTGAACCAAAATATTATCTTTGTTAAGATGCATTAAGCGATTCTAGTACAGTGAGCACGGCTGATTTAATTCAGACTAATTTGCTCAGTCTGTTTATACAGTGTTTATACTACGCGAACAATCCGGCGACACATTTCATTTGTTTATACTTTACTGATCTGGCGACATCAAAGGAGGACAGATTCTCACCGAAAAAATTCGACATCTTCGGGCTTTAGCATTATTTCATGAAACTGCTAAGCTAAATCATTTAAAAGCAAAGTAAGATAATTCTGATATTCCCAATTGAATCGTAACTTCGAACAGAAGCTTCAGAAGATTACTGTCTGAATAGCGCACGGCTTCCGTACGAGTATCCACTGCAAATAATTCATACATGAGTCCAGACTTTCGTTCTAGAACTTCCATGCAAATACTTAAGCCAATTCAGTATTTTCCATCGTTGTTTAAACCTGTGAAGCGATTCTGTTCATTCAATTCAGCTGCGTGTGCCGTGTGAATGTCATAATTTCCCTGTTGAGCGACACCGCGTGGACTGGTGTTTATTTCGGCTCGCGGACGGTCTCTCAAGCAATTTACATGATAATCTTTCCCTACCTAATTCATAATATTATATTTTTAACACAAGTTGTAAGAAATTATTTTTCAAGTATTCAAGCTACTTTAGTCTCGTGTTTGTAGAAGTGTCTTTGGGTTGCGTGACATTTCTGTGAGTTCGGCTCGATACAAAGCGTATAGACATAGCGAATTCATAGTCCGAATCAATTCCACAGCTCTCGTAAAAAATAGCGTAATGCATTAAACAAACGTATAAATATTTCAGGTTACCCAGAAAAAGTTATTACATTGACATTCTACGAAAATTCTGTAATACCCATCAAGATCAATTCCTCTGCTTTCCAGTTCAAAACTGGCGCCAATGGCCTGGAATGACGTCACTAGTCTCAGTCTCCCTTTGACTCGGCCATGGGGAAAACAACCCTCACTTTGACGGCCCATAGAAAATTGCCGTTTTAACCAAAACAAAAATTTTTTACGGAATTTTGCTTAGTATAATATAAACATTCATTTGGGGCAAAAATAATTTTTGGGGTTATAGGCACTTTAAGTAATGTGACGAATGCAAGAAACCGTTCATTATACATCCCAAACGCAGTCTTTTAAACAACCCAAGCTCATTTTGTATTCGCGTTGTATTCGCCAGAAATAGATGTACTGTTTCGGTTGTAATATCCTCCGTTTTACGTTCTGAAATGGACTTGTTCACGCCATTTCCGAAAGGTTACTGAGTGACACTGCTGGGGGTCCTTTGCGACTGATCCCGTTGACTCGATGCGTTTTACATATTGGTCAGTATTTCTTAGCCGTTCACTGCGAAAACAACAACGTCAAATGACCAAATCACATTTACACCGATGAAAAACCGAAGGTTGCTCTATGCATACGCCGAAAATTACCGTTTTGTTTGGTTTAGATCGCAGGCAATAGCCCTTTTCACGGTTAAATTGCGATATTTGCATAACAATACACTTGAACATAGAAGCGAGGCAATTTCGGGCACAAGCTGCAAAACATCGTGTTTTTCTTGAACTCCTTCAACTCTTTTAGTATAAAAACAGTTTTAAAATATAGAAGAACTACAATTCTTTTAGTTTACGTTGTTTTTAGAAAAAATTGTAAAACGACTTTTCGCTATTAATAAAGAGTAGACTCGCATAAGCAACAGGGAGATCGGATTACGATCTTTACGGCAAACTTTAACTAAAATAGTTGCATATTTAGTTATTCTCCGTTTTAAAACTATTTTTATGCTAACATAGTTTAAGGAGCACAAGAAAATCACGATGTTTTACAGCTTGTGCCCGAAATTGCCTCGCTTCTATGTTTAGCTGTATTGTTATGCAAATATTTCAGGTTAACCGTGAAAAGGGCTATTAACGTCTGTCTTTTCGCGCCCACACTAAAAGAGCAACGCGTTTCAAAGCAGCTCGACTTATTTTTAAAAAAATCGTTGTTGATTTTACATACTGAACCCGTTGTTTATTGCTTACAGCTTTACCAACATGTTGACATGTTCATTGTTCAAAAACTAAGTGGAAATCCCGTACCGTTCTCTTGAAGCAATCCCTTTTCTGCATCAGCTATTGAACTTTATTTGCCGACATGTTTTGAACTCGAGCGCTCTCGAGCGCTCTCGAGCGCATCAAACATCGCACAAGAGCGCAGTGTGCGTGTGCTCAGACCTCGAAAGCTCAGACCTCAGACCTCAGACCTCGAAAACTCAGACCTCGAAAACTCAGACCTCGAAACCTCAGACCTCGAAACCTCAGACCTCGAAAACTCAGACCTCGAAAACTCAGACCTCGAAAACTCGAAATGTGTATGTACTAGTGTGTATGTAGCCTTGTGTTTCAACAGATAAGCTTACAATATGCGGAGAGGGAAAAAAATATTTGAGGAGGCCAGAGGGGTCCAAGAAAGTCACTGATCACGCTGCACTGATCATAAACACAACGCGCCCAATCTTCGTATCGATTCTCGGTTGCTTACGAACAACTAGACTGTGAACAGTCCCTCTATTTCTTTGCGGCCACGTTCGATCTTTTAGCCGCCATCTTGAATAAGCGGGTGCGCGAAATCTGGGGCGAGGGAGGTGCCATGCATGTGTCGCAGTGACTGGATATACGTAAAATTTGTACAGTTGAAGAACCTCTCCACAACGGCCACCCTGGTGCATAATTATCTGGCCGTTGTAGAGAGGTGGCCTTTGTAGGGAGGTTTCAATAAGAGTAAAGTGTATGGATCGGCGCACGGTCGGGACGAAAAATCCTGGCTGTTGTAGAGAGGTGGCCGTTATAGAGAGGTGGTCATTAGTGGATGTTCAATTGTATTTAAAAAAAATGCAGCAATTACAAAATTACGTAAACAAACAAGAGTAAAACATTATATTTGAAGGTCGTGTTTTCTTAAGTCTTGTGTTCTTAAGCTCAGACCTCAGACCTCGAAAACTCAGACCTCGAAAACTCAGACCTCGAAAACTCAGACCTCGAAAACTCAGACCTCGAAAACTCAGACATCGAAAACTCAGACATCGAAAACTCAGATCTCGAGATGGTACTTTGCGAAATGTGTATGTACTAGTGTATATGTACCCTTGTGTTTCAACAAGTTGTTGGCGAACACAATATGCGGAAGGAAACAAATATTTGAGGAGGCCGGGGAGGGGGTGCAACAAAGTCACTGATCATAAACATAATGCCCAATCTTCGGATCGATTCTCGGTTGCTTACGCACGATTTAATTGTGAACAGTCCTTCTATTCGTATAGATAACAAAAGCAAAACGTGGCTTTTTTATTATTGTTCGTTGTTATAAATATAGACATATAGACCTCTGGTACGGGTTGGAAATCCGGAATCATGCAATAGGTTAAAGATGTTCAGAAAAAGGAACTCCTTATAAGCCTGCTGGCGGGAGTAATAAATAACAAATTCCCAAACAAGATTGCGGTTGACCAACTCTTTTTCGGCTGAAGGGAGTGAAAGGAATAATATTATGTTTATTACATGTACATGCAGCTTTGTCGTTTACAGTCGACATTGCCTAAACTTACCAACAGAAACTACACAATATTCCAGAAAAAAAGAACGATAACTAAGAAAGAACCTAATACAAGGGCAACGATCACACAAGACGAACTATATCATTTTTTATTACGAAATGCGAAAATGCAATAACAGAGCCATAACAGTTATTGCTCTTAAAAAATATGTCCCGCACTTCCAGTGACTCCGGATACAGTAACCGTTTACTCATGTCCCCTCAGAAGAGCTGCCGGAGAGGACATGTCTCTCCGCCTAGTATTGTGCCGTTCACCAACAACGTTTTATAGATGACGTAAGCTTATCTGTTGAAACACAAGGGTACACATTAGCACATACACATTTCGAGTTTTCGAGGTCTGCGTTTTCGAGGTCTGAGTTTTCGAGGTCTGAGTTTTCGAGGTCTGAGTTTTCGAGGTCTGAGGTTTCGAGGTCTGAGGTTTCGAGGTCTGAGTTTTCGAGGTCTGAGTTTTCGAGGTCTGAGGTCTGAGGTCTGAGCTTTCGAGGTCTGAGCTTTCGTCACACCCGATCGAATAGCGCGCTATAAAGGTCACAGCCAGATATATTTAGCACAGTTTTGCAACAAAGATGTTTCTTGCATTCGTCTTTGCTTTCCAAATATTAAATTTTAGATGCAGTTCCTGTAATAAGCTCAATACGCTGATTCACCTCGGGAAATATTTCAGCTCGTACAGCCTAGGGAAATGAGCTCTCTTACGAACAGGCAGTTAGCCGCACGGTTGGCCGAGTGGGGTCCGAGAGTAAGGTTAACTCTCTCTTGGTTCCTCTTTATATACCGACCGAAACGAGGCCGTTAAGTCATGGGATAACGGCCGTTTTTGGAGACTCTTCATATACCGAACGAACGAGACGAGGCCGTTATCCCGACCGTTAAGTCATGGGATAACGGCCGTTTTTTGTTCCTCTCTATATACCGAACGAAACGAGGCCGTTAAGTCATGGGATAACGGCCGTTTTTGGTTCCTCTTCATATACCGAACGAAACGAGGCCGTTAAGCCATGCGTTAGACGGCCGGTTTTGGTTCGGTATATTATACTGACCGAAACGAAGCCGTTATATATCATATATCCTACTAGCACAGGTGGCCCAAGCTCTATATATGAGTGATAAATTATAAATGACCTGACCTTTGTTTCAGCTGAGCGGTAATTTGAGCGTCACGTAACCATTGCGTAACAGCGAAATTATAAGGGTTTGTATGGGAGAAATCGTTTTCCTTTTGAATTTAAAAAATATGAACGATTTTTGAATAAAAATCACTCACCTGAACTCCTTTGCTTGTCTGTCTGTGTCCTGTTTGGTTTTTAGGGTCCATTGGAAGCGATTTTAGGTTTTGTTTTTTTCACTCTTT
Organism: Desmophyllum pertusum; assembly: GCA_029204205.1. NCBI lineage: Eukaryota > Metazoa > Cnidaria > Anthozoa > Scleractinia > Caryophylliidae > Desmophyllum > Desmophyllum pertusum. The sequence goes on from MU825396.1 coordinate 6,910,022, forward strand.
CTCCCTATATATACGGAGTTTACATAACGGCTAATTTGTTAATAATTTTTTTTTGTATATATAAAAAAATTTAGCCATTAACTTTTTCTGTATTATAATAATTTTATATAAAGGATATATATAGGACATAAGGACATATAGGGAGAAAGAGTGAAAAAAAAAAAACCCTAAAATCGCTTCCAATGGATCTAAAAATCAAACAGGACACAGACAGACAAGTAAAGGAGTTCAGGTGAGTAATTTTTTATTCAAAAAATCGTTCATATTTTTTAAATTCAAGTAAGAAACGTTTTTCACCATACAAACCCTTATATTTCACTATTACGCAACGGTTACCGTGACGCTCAAATTACCGCTCAGCTGAAACAAAGGTCAGGTTATTTATAATTTATCACTCATATATAGAGCTTGGGCTACCTGTGCTACTAGTAATAGTTCTCACTATATCTGCCCCGCCATTTGATGATATTACGTCCGGGGGGGGGGGGGGGGGGGGGGGGGGGGGGGGGGGGGGGGGGGGGGGGGGGGGGGGGGGGGTGGGGGTACTCCCTTATGTGGCCTATACGGGGACGTGCCGCTGGACAGGGTATGTTTTTGGCCTCCCAGCCTGAACAGGGTATATAATTTCATGTGAGTCTGTCCCTAAACAGGGTATTGTTTCGGGCTATTGTTGCACGGAGACGTTTGCCGGTCTTTAGCAAGCTCATCACTCAACATCACATCATTTTCAAGACAAGATAAATGCTATTGTTGACGGTATCCTACACTTGTTTTAGAACAAGAGAGTGGTGTATTTTGTCGTTTGCCCTAAACAGGGTCCTACAATGGAGGGTGTTGCCCTACACCAGGGTGGGTATTTTAGGTTTTTTTTGCCCTAAAACAGGGTCAGGGTTTTCAAACCCTCAGCGGCACCCCTATACCCAAACATGGGCCAAGTACCCCCCCCCCCCCGGGTATTACGTTTTGTTTATAGAAATATTTCGGACATTTTTTAAGTAGATTTTGTGATGTAGCTTTATATAATGATCAATGGTGTAGCAACTTACTGATCGTTCAATCCACAATCTCATGAGCCAGCTCAGAATGTAATATTAATGACATTCATTGAATGCAGTTGTTGGCCCTTCCCAGTGAAAACCGTTGAATTGGAGGCTTGATAAATGGGGATTCCACTATATTGGGCAACAGCCCAAATCTGACAAAAGGGAATTATTTTGAAGCTCCAATGTGTCTATAGGTTCCACTATTGCATACCAAAACACAATAACTTTGAAATAATTATTGATTAGTATTATTTTCAATTTCTGGTTTGACTCTGGTATTTATGTATGAACCTATTAATGAAGGGGAGGGGGGTGGCTGGGCATATAAGGGGAATTTGACCTCCATTGCTGTCCCCACCCTCTGGAATTTGACTTGCCAATCAATGATTCATAAATACACAACCAAGTATACTTATAGGATATAATTTAGTCTGCAGTCTGCATTTGTCGCACACCGTATAATCTGCCAAAGGTGGGGGAGTTTGATCCGATTTGAAATGCAAGTGCAAGTAGAACAATCAAAATGTTTTCATCCTTGTGCTTCTCAGTTTACATGTAATTGGACACTTGCACTTGTGTGCCAAGTAAAAACCAGGCTTTAGATGTGAAGGTGCATGTAGGCTTCTTAGTACAAAATAATATTATCTACAATTCATAAGTATGTGTAACAGAGGTAATGAATGTTTTGTGTTTATAGACTGATTTAGATAGGGACCTTATTCATACAATATAACTTAATACAACTATAGTAGAAAAATCCATCAGAGAAATTTAAAATAATATGTGCTATAATTTACCAAAAAGGTTTTGCAGCCAAAATATTTAAGCTTATTCAAATACCTTACATTTTATTTGTTTTTCGGTTTCAAAGCCTATCGATCGATCGAATGAATCGTTACTGGTTTTCTTCGTTTCTCTTTTGTATTCTCTTGCGCGAACTTATAGTAAAGACCGCTACCCACATTTTCTGCGCCAGCGTTAATCTCGCACCCAGACCTTCTCGCTTTCCGGAAATTTTTTTTTTCCTATGTACAACTGTACATACACCCGGTGGAAAGAAATCTACAAGTTTTTATTTTCGGACGTGATGTATTTGGTTTGCCCCGAATTAGATAATTTGTTTTTCCATGTTTTTTTCACTAGCTGATTCTGCTGAAATTAAGTTTGGCTAAAAGTAGCTTACTTCTACAGGTTTACAACAAAAAGGAAACGTTAGAATTAAATGTTGTTCATGTTATTTCTCATTAGTATTCGGTGCGTGCAGCAGTTTTTCTACGTTTGCCCATGCTACCTTTCGGTCTTGTCTTGCCGGCTTTGCGGGCTGAAAAACATTTCTATCCACAGGTCGCCCAAGCTAAAGATAAGAGAACAGTGTCACGGTATAAGCGGTATTGTGTTACAACGGCTCGATTTATAAGGGTTTGTATGGGAAACGCAACGGTTATGTTTTAGAAGATATAAAATCGAATGTTTTTGTGAATAAAAACGACTTACCCTGTTGCTGTGTTGTATTCTTTGTAGTTTGCAGCTTCTCAGGCCGGTTTGAGGCGATTTAGGCGAGTTTTAGTTTTCGAATACAACACAGCAACAGGGTAAGTCGTTTTTTATTCACAAAACATTCGATTTTATATCTTCTAAAACATAACCGTTGCGTTCCCATACAAACCCTTATAAATCGAGCCGTTGTGACACAATACCGCTTATACCGTGACACTGTTCTCTTATCTTTAGCTTGGGCGACCTGTGTTCTATCCATCCTCGGAGACCCAGGGGTTAGAAGTCTTGATGACGAAAAGAACCCCTGGGGAGGATGTCTTACCACACGAGTTCTGAGAGGTAATTTGCATACTGGCTCCTGATTGGGCGCGGAAAAAATCCTTTGTATTTTTCCGCTCAATCAGCGACCGAGAAACTTCGAATACTTTTCGTGCCTCTAACACGGAGAGCAGTTTTGCTCGCCATATTTGTTTTGCCCGTTCGCTAGACTTTGCTCTCAACGAAAAGCTTCGGTAAAAATTTCCTGAAACCCTACGAAATCACGCCGGACTTCGCAATGGATTAGTGTAACAGTTCGAGCGATTTGAGGTATCGAGTGGTTAAGTTACGTTTTGTGCTGTGGCCATAATGCGACTCGCGATACCGAATTTTCACAACTGCGTGTGTACCACCATGTTTTCAGCTTGCTCTGGTTTAACGTGGACCCTGCTTCATTGCAGCTTTATATTCTTGTTCTACCTTGCGGTATGTACAAGTATGGTAGGGTTCTTATTTTTACTGAAGCTTACCGTTCTAGAGCGAAGTTTGTCGCACGGGCTAGACAAATATGTCGAGCTGCCATCGTTTGCGGTCAATTTGTGTTCCATGGGCAACAATTACGTCTATGCAAACCAGAGATGTTGGAATACTTGAAATCAACCAGCTGTCGAAGAAACAAAATTTTTGCACTCTTTGACGATAGTACTAGTGGTGATAGTTTCTCTAGGGTTAAGCATCTATGCTGTGATGTCTGTGCAAAGAAGTGTGATAATTTGTGGAGCCACAGATTCATTGATATCGCAGAGGACTGAAGTTACAACAAGTCAGAAGACAAGGCCTGTTTTCTGTGGATCAAAGAAATCAGCTGAAGGATCTCCTCAAAGGATGCCAGGGAAATATGAGACAAGAAGTACTGGAATCCAACCCACATTTTTTTTATTCCAATGTTGACAATGTTACTTGCTTTACCAACCAACTCATAGATGATACTATTTTAAAGTGTGACTCACTATTTTCTGTGGATGACATTCTAGAAATGCTTCCTGTGTGGAATGTGGATCATGCTCACAAAATATACAGTTGTTTATACAATGTCTTTGCAGATCTCCATGAATAAGTCTGAGGCTTGCTTCCCGGCTTCAGTTTTTCAAGGTGGCTTGTTTAAAACCCTTGTGGTTTCATGGATTGATACTATCACCATGTTTAGCAGGTGGCTCATAACAGTTTTAGAGCCCTTGCACTCTGACGGATCAATACTACCATCTTAGATCAGTTGATGTTAAAATAATGGTATCAAATGGATGCCCATCTTGACACAACAGGTTACAGCAACAGTTAGCTTTAAGGGACTGTGCAATAATTATCAGGAGGGGGGGGGGGGGGGGGTTGGAAAATGGGCTTCATGTAGGAAAAACTTATTTTACCTTGAGCGCCCCCCCCCCCCCCCTCTCCTTGACTTGGATTTTACTTTATGCCCCCGTCCCCTCTGGTTTTCCAACCCCCCCCCCCCCCCCTGCATTATTTTTCTAAAACAAGCTCGGTGACCCCCATTTTATTGAATAGAGATCAGCATCTTAAGATACAAATTTGTTTTGCAAAGTTTAAAAAGTTCCTCAAAGGGGATTCAGAGCCACCTTAAATTTTGAAAAATTTAAGGTGGCTAAAATTTAAGGTGGCTCTGAATCCCCTTGAGGAACTTTTTTTACTTTGCAAAACAAATTTGTATCTTAAGCTGATCTTTATTCAATAAAATGGGGGTGACTGAGCTTGTTTTTGCATACATTATGTATACATATAAGCACTTAAAGCTAAAATTGTTTTTTTTCTGACAGTATATACTGTTGCTATGGTGACCTATTATGTCAAGTAGATGATCACAACTTGTTCACCGATGATTGGCAATCGTTTGATACCTTTATTTTAATGTTAACTGATACAGGATGGTAGTATCGATCCATCAAAAGGGCTGTAAAACTGATCAGCATGTTCAGATTAAAGCTTTTTCTACAGTTAAAAAAATTATTGGGTACATCTCAGAAAAATTAAGCCCCATATATTTTTTTTAAACTCTGTAAAAAGTTTTATCTGAACATGCTGATCATTATTCAGTAATAAAAATGGAGGTCAAGCTCATTTTATAAGTACCCAAAGCTAAACTTAAGGGTGTTTCTCACAGGTTATGTGTTAATTGTTTTGTATTTTATTTTTTGTTACTGGTACTGCTGCCATGGTAACCTGTTATGTTATGAAGATGTTCATTTTGTTCCACAATGATTAGGCATTCATTTAGACTAATACCATTATTATGTAATAACAGTTATGTACTGATATACACCATATTCATAAATGGCCGCCCAGCAATTGATGCTATTACATTACCAAGCACTGCAAAATATGTTATCGTGGGAAGTTTGAAAGTTTTTGGTTTATCGGCTGCAAAGTTATGGCTCTTTCAAATTTAAGACATTTGTATGGGAAATCAAAACCTAGTCTCACTAGCCTCATTTTCATGTTTGTGCAAAAATTGAAATGCCTATAACTGAAGAAAGAATTCAATAAACAAAGAAAGATCATGTCAAAATGAGTCAATATGTGTATGAGGCCATATTCCTATTTTGAGGAGATATTATAGGCATTTCAATTTTTGCACAAGCATGAAAATGAGGCTTGAGGTTGGTTTTGATATTTCCCATACAAATGTCTTAAATTTGAAAGAGCCATAACTTTGCAGCTATTCAACCAAAAAACGCTCTTCCCAGGATAACATATTTTGCAGTGTTTGTTTTGGATTAGGAGGAAGGGTTGGGAAAACCACAGTTGGTACGTGGACTTGAGAGTCATTGAAGTTGTGGAACACAATCATCACTGTTGGATGAGAGTGGTAGGCATAGCACCTGAGGGTAGTGATCTGCTGACAATGGTGGTTGTATCTGACATGGTTCCAATGGAGATGGATCAAATACAAGTCTCTGATCTTTCTTTTTACGCACTACTGTAACATTTTCGTCTCCTTTGCTGGTACATGTAAATGCTGGAGAGACTGGATGTCCACGTTTAAAGCGAAGGGTTTGAGCTGTATCTGCTGCATTACTCCTTAACTGTTGAAGATCACTTTGATCCTGATTGGACATCCTCCAAGCTCTTTCGATTCTATATTTACAGGTGTCGCAGACTGCTCCAGGCAAACCATCTTCACTTAATACTTTTTGATTCACAACACTTTCGAACACTTTACTAAATTGGCTAGTAATAGTCCTTTTCCTCTTCTTATACTTGTCAACAAATTCCAACGAACAAACCCGACAGCAATCCTGTACAGTCTTTTGGGAGTGAGATTTTCACTCATGTCGACTGCCGTTTACAGAGGCGGTTTCATCGCGAAAATAATTTATAGCAGCCGAACGGCAAATGGCAATAAAGTTCGCGTGGGAACATTGAAATCAACATGCACAAATTGACCGAAAACGATGGCAGCTCGACATATTTGTCTAGCCCGTGCGACAAACTTCGCTCTAGAACGGTAAGCTTCAGTAAAAATAAGAACCCTACCATATTTGTACATACCGCAAGGTAGAACAAGAATATAAAGCTGCAATGAAGCAGGGTCCACGTTAAACCAGAGCAAGCTGAAAACATGGTGGTACACAAGCAGTTGTGAAAATTCGGTATCGCGAGTCGCATTATGGCCACAGCACAAAACGTAACTTAACCACTCGATACCTCAAATCGCTCGAACTGTTACACTAATCCATTGCGAAGTCCGGCGTGATTTCGTAGGGTTTCAGGAAATTTTTACCGAAGCTTTTCGTTGAGAGCAAAGTCTAGCGAACGGGCAAAACAAATATGGCGAGCAAACTGCTCTCCGTGTTAGAGGCACGAAAAGTATTCGAAGTTTCTCGGTCGCTGATTGAGCGGAAAAATACAAAGGATTTTTTCCGCGCCCAATCAGGAGCCAGTATGCAAATTACCTCTCAGAACTCGTGTGGTAAGACATCCTCCCCAGGGGTTCTTTTCGTCATCAAGACTTCTAACCCCTGGGTCTCCGAGGATGTGTTCTATCCGACAACGTTAATTGAAATAGGTGTATAGGAAAGCGAGAAGGTCTGGGTGCGAGATTAATGCTGGCGCAGAAAATGTGGGTAGCGGTCTTTCCTATAAGTTCGCGCAAGAGAATACAAAAGAGAAACGAAGAAAACCAGTAACGATTCATTCGATTCATTATTCTTTTATTTATTAATCCTCTCAACTTGTAGGCCCCCTTTGGTGCGATCGGGCTACTACCCCCTACCCACCCGACCCCCAATAACTACCAAATATTGCGCCCGCAATGTTGTTTAGTGTTATTATTATTATTATTATTATTACAAGTGGAACCGGAATAAAAGCAATATATAATTTAATTGTCATAATGGAAAAATGGTAAATATGATACCACCTACTGCCCTTAGGTTTAGTTTTAGTGGGGTTTAGAAATTGCGAAAATCATACAAATTTGTTAGTAAAATTGTTTGCGGGTACATTTTCCGCGATGTTCCATCAGTCACGTTTAATACAGGCTCATCCACCCAACTCTAGGGCAACTGGTTTATAGAAAAGCCCATTAAAAGAAAAAAGTCCATTCAAGAAAACTTTGACGTAGATCACGTTTCTCCAGTTCATTTGAGGAACTCTCAGAGTTTTCAGTGAAATCAAATTACCGTCAGCATACTCAAATGTTTTCGTCCCTCAAATACACGTTTATTATTTAAGTGACCGTTGAATACAGGCCATAAACAATAAAATATGTTAGTCGGGACATATGTATTATCTGAGTAATAATTAGTCCCTTGAGTTTCTGACAATATTATAGTTATTTTAAAAAACTGTACCTCTTTTTACAGAAAAAAAAACTCCAAAACGCCATAGAAATAAACCCCGAATATTTTTTCAATCCATGAAAATAAACATTTTTCATTTGAGAGTTATATTGTACTACATTGCCATGTGGTGTGTTTCAATAGTTATTGTTCCAGTTTCATATGTCCAATTATACACAGATACTCTCTCTTAGACTTACAAATAATGTCATACCTGTGACCTCGATAATAAGGACACCACTCTTACTAATACATGTACGTACACTTTGGTCTGTCCCTTCGTGGTCTATATTAGACTGGGCAGATTAATCAGACGAAGGTAATTGTATATCTTTTCACTTAATTTGTTCTCAAATTAATTTTTATTACCCACACTGCCGGAGTTTTATTCCAGTTCACATAGCCGACTAGGAGAATTGCAACTCCCTCTAGATGAGATATGCTAGTGCAACACCAGGTTAGCCCCAGTATTTTGCTAGGTTGTCCTAACAGTTTGCAAGTACCCATTTATACTCTTGGCCAGTGGAGACTCGAGGCACTGTCACCTGTGAGAGTAAAGTGTCTTGCCCTAACACAACATCAGATACCCTGGCCACTGGGTATATTTAGGATAAGTTATCACAAAATAAAAACAGTACAGTTTTAAACCACAACTTTTAAAATGACTTGAATGGTCATGCAGAATCACATTAAGTAACTATTTTATTATTTTTATTTTTGAAGTGAATTCAGTTTTCAAATTTTGGGACCAAGTGAATAGTAAATTATGATTACAGTTAACACTTTCACCACTCGTGGCTTAAAGTTACATTGATTGGGATCATCTTAACATATTTTTAGTAGAAAAGCAAGGAAGCTATCACATTTCCACACAGTTCTCAAAATATTTATTTAGCTTTTTTTCCCTGGGAATACATGCACATGTAACTCTGAAATGCAGGGTTAATTTCTAACCCAAAAGCATTACATATAATGAATTGCATGATTTTTCCTGGCATATGATGTTGTCTTGTATCACACTGTAATCAGGGTGATGAAATAAAAACCTGAAGAGGAAACAACACAGATGATTGTATCAATACAATAAAACCATGATTGCTGATGCATCACCAACATTTAAAAAACTACTGATAACATTAAAAAGAAACATATGAAAACAACTATGGTAAATTAAGATTTTGGCTTCAGTGAAAAGACCTACATTGCATTTAGCTTGGTTGTTTGTTGCCCCATTGAAGACCACGTTACTCTACAGAATTGTTTATTTCAAATTGTTTCATATTCACATGAATAGACCTTATTCATAGATGGCAGTCGATTAATTATTATTTTATATTCATGCTAATCAGGCCCCCTAGCCCCGTTAGTATGTGCAAAATTCAAAAGAAATTTTACTCAAAATGAGGCTAGGCAGGGTGATTAGCATAAATATAAAATAATAATTAATCCACCGCCATTTATGAATAAGGTCTATACGAACGCATAATTTTTAGATCTAGACAAAGGAACAATTCTCTAGAGAACATCACGTGGTCTGAAATGGGCAATTTACATTTGAAGCTAAATACCATAATGATTCGATTTAGCTCCCGGGGCGCTTATTTACTATTTCGGAGGCCACTTATTCGAGACAGCTGCACTTATTCGGGGCAGGGCGCTTATTTCTTTTTTGAGAAACAACCGAATGATCAAAACAAAACAATCACCACAAAATTTGAAGAAGAGATCATTCATTTGAAGGAATTGTGCACTCACATGGACATACAATGTAATAGTTGAGAAACTCAGACGAAGACCACTGTTTTTGTAATGTGGCATTACGTATGTGAGCAATTAAAGGAATATGAACCTCGGTTGATCTCAGTGTACTCTGACGGCGCTGTAATATTATAATATTAGAAAATAGGGGCACTTATTAGAATATGGGCGCTTATTAACAAAAACACATTCGAGGGGGGGGGGGGGGGCGCTTATTCAAAAGGGGGTGCTAAAGGGGGCCTAATAAATTTGCTCGCTTGATGCTTGTTCAGTTGTTGTAGCACCCAGGAAGCGATAATTGATGTATTTACATTTTAAAGTGTGCACAATTCAATCAAGCCATTTTCATTAATGTACTGATCTGTAATGACTCCAGGGATCAGAGATAAAATTATTCCCTGACCATGGGAAAATATTCATTGCTGAATGTACATGTAAACATGACATTTGATATTGTACAGTCTCGCCAGGACTTTCGCTTTTTCACAGAAAACAAAATTCAATCTTCTTTCGAGACGAGAAACACAAGACAAGAAACACGCATACATGTAGGTGTGTTTTAAAAGGTGTGAAGAAACTGTCAACTTACTTTTGACCAGACTGGTGGTACTGTGCAATACTGAATAGGTAAACTTACGTGGGGACAATGTTTTCAAACTTACCAAACTTAGCTGAGGTCCAATCATCATTTCCACATCCACTGCTTGGCTTTTATAACCGGAATGAAATAAGAGCTCTTAAAAAGTGACCACTGGTACCCTATCAAACAAAAAGGTAATGATTAATATGAAGCAAGGAAAGGTCTACATGTACATACCTACATATTGTAGCTACCACGTGCAGTTTCTGCACGAAGCAAGCATGAAGCAAGTAGGAGTATTGCTACTCTCCATGGATAGGATGCTATTCCATCACAGGTTTACCCCTAGCATTTTGTCAGGTTACCTTGACAGTTTGCTGGTACTCATTAATATTTTGTACTCCTTGGCGGGAGAGGGCAATATGAGAGAAGTGTCTTGCCCAAGGACACAACACAATGACCCCAGCCAGGGCTTGAACATGGACAGCTCGATCCAGTCCAGTACACTAAATAATAGGCAACAACAGGTTTTTAGTCAGAGGAATACCAATCCATCCGTTTAATAATTCAGATGAGAAATACCAGGCCTTTAATAGTTCAGATGAGAAAATACCAGGCCTTCAATTGTTCAGATGAGAAGGAGAAGGTACTTCCCTAATCTGTGATAAGTATATGTAATAGGACTATGTACTGTCCAATTTGGGAAATAATTGGATGATAAAAATTCAGAGGGTTGCTTAATTGGACGAGGCCGTACGCCGAGACCAATTTGGCAGTCAGAGGAATTTTTTGAATCCAATTATTTCCCAAATTGGACAGCATGTAGTCGTATAACGTGTTAATTATATTGAGCACGGGAACTTGTACTGTCCAATTTGGGAAATAATTGGATAGTTGTTTGAATAAGATTTTACAGTAGCAATATAATTATCAAATGAATATGCAAAATTAGATTGCCCTTACCCAGACATGCAAAGTACAGTCACTGTGACATTATCTTGACAAGCTAAATAATTTTGTCCAGTTTGAATTTTGAATTTGTTATTTCACGTCAACACATGCCGAAAGTCTGTGTATCAAAAGTTGCAATAATAATTTAAAAAATAGGTCCGCGACGCGTACTCAAATGGCTACTGCGGTTTTTACTCGGAGAATGCGCATAGCGAATAATATTAAGCTGAGTTAACGAAATGGATTGGGACCCTGCGATGTCACTCAGTATTAGGTGGATTCTCGGAAATATCATGCATCTTACATGTACGTTTTAATAACGACTTGTCTATGTTGTTCACGCTAACGCAATGGAAGATTTACGATATGCTTCAAGTAAACCCAGCGAGTTCGAAGGGAAGATGGACTTATTTACAAGGCCCACTACGATGCTTTGCTGTTTCAAAAACGTTTGACACACTGGTTTAGACTTCATGGAAATTAATAACACTTTTTGGGATTTTGAGGTGAGTCAAAAACTTGTTTTTAGATCTTGTTGGATTGTAATCATCTCGCTCCAGATCCATACAAATTTATTTCATTATCTCACGTGTGCTGTGTTAGGTGTTAATTATCTTATGAAGCATTCTTGTTCTGTCATGATGACTCGGGTATCAATTATAAAGCCTGCACTTGGGGTTAAGTAGTTTTCGTTCATCAAAAATAAATTTACTTAGTTATTAGTTAGTTTATTGTGATATCCCAATCCACTGTATAATTATATTACAGTATGTGTTTATTTTATTGAAAAAATTTAATTTGTAGCTCAAAGCAAATATTTGCGCGAAGTAAAGCCTGTGTCGGGGAAATTTAAATACATTTTCTCCGGCATCAAAGATCATTTACAGTCCGTATTGCGCAGCCTCAGGGTTTGTTTTCATTTTTGTTTTGATTTTGTTGATTTACTTGTTACACTTCGTCGAGGTTCTTCTATCTGGCGTTAATAATGAGGAATTTTTATTTTGGATAGTATTTACGCAGTACGGACTGTAAATGCATACACATAATTCGTTAATAGGAACCAAAAGACAAATAACCAAGGCAAACTCGTTCTCTTCCGATCCTCCTCTCTCTGGCTCTCTGGCAAGCGGGAAGTTTACGTAAGCACCTGGGAACGGGTTTGCGTGCTTCTATGGCAGCCGGTGACGTCATGAAATTTCATGGCAATTCAAATGGGAAACGCAGGTAGACTTGAAACGCAATGTTTATTTGTATATTAACAAGTTGTAACGCGAAATTAACAACTTGAATTTCGTGAATTACAAACAAACTACAGGTGGTAGCTGGCTTAAGCTAGAGACATGTAAATATAATGTATGAACATGGAACGAGCACACATTTTGCATTTGAATTTGTCACGCTAACTCCGGCACTACATGTTTGCCACGTGCATTGACTAGATTGATTACCTGTGCGATGTAGCAACTTTGCTGGCTTTTTCTTTTTTTCTTTGGTGTATTGTATTTGATAACCCCGGCTAACGCCAAACATCTCTTGCTTTGAAGTTCTGTTCCACTTCACGGCCACCCTAAACTCCGTCTCTTGTATTTGACCTACAATTGTACGTTGCCTTTCGTGACTATAAGGTCACAGTTCTAAAAACTATTTTCGTTTATCTCAGTTCTTTTCTTATCAATATGAAGACAAGCACGTCTTTGTTTCTTTTAGAAAGAAACCGCAATTTAAGGCTGTTCTTATCTTATATCAACATGTCCGTACATGCTTTAGCTTTTTGAACATACGATGAACAACTCGACTCATTAGCGATTAGCTAGTTGCCTAATAAGCCTAATTTGTTCGAGTATAAATAAAGTATTATATATGTCTTTCATGACCATGGAACGGCCAAATCGGTATATATCATTGACATGACAAAGACTTGACAATCGCGGGCGGAAATTGATCTCATAATTAAGTGACATGTTGTTTTCTTTAACGAAAAGCAGAATTCTACAAATCAATGAAATCAGAAAGTTGTGGTCGGGAGGGGGGGGGGGGGGGGTACTCACTTATATAAGCTATATAGGTATGTGCGGCCCCAAAGGGTACGATTTTTGAGCCGTTTGTGTCTGAAATAGGATATAGATTTTGACCATTTTGGTCTGAAATAGGGTATGTTTTGTGCCCTTTGGCATGGAATTTGGTTTGGCTTTTAGACGAAACTATTTTTCCCATTAACATCGGGAAATTTGAAGCCCTTTTCATGCCACAAATTGCGCAAATGGAACCCATTCCTGGGTAGCTGAAGTCATGTATTAGACATGTGTACTAATTTTATAGGTCTGAAATAGGGTATGGAAAATCACATATTTTGGTCTGAAATAGGTTAACGGTTTCAAGAAGCAGGCCGCACACCACTACCAAAAATTTCAGGGCGTACCCCCCCCCCCCCCCCACCCCGCCCCCTCCCCCCCCCCCCCGGGGGGGGGGGGTTGTGGTATGTTCAGAGTTATCTTTCCTCGATACAGCAAATGAGTCTGTTGTTTTTAACCTAAGTCCAAGTTCTTCCAAGATCTACAATAGCAAACTCTGATGTAGCCTTCCTCTAGTCCAAACTCGTAAACAGGAAATTGTGCTGGACAGACATCAAACTGTTCGAATACAAAACTACAAACAATACGGCCCGGGTGCCAGAGGGGTTTTTCCCTTGAAGAGGAGCGCTGAGGCCACGAACGAAAATAGTTTTCTTTTTACTCCGCGGGTTTTGTCGTCGCGGCTTGCCGTTCACAGGTTGCGCAGGGTACTATAAAAAATACTTATATTACAGTACATTCTACACAGGACGATTCACATCAACATAAAAAAAAATATTATCGGGCACTAAGCAATACCCTGCTATCTTAAACTACAATAGCTCGCCGACTTCGCGAACCTTCTCGCGGACAACAAACTCTGTTCACTTTACTATCGTGTCATTTTCACCAGTATAAACAAAACTTGAAACATACCCTTCTTTGAATACAATTACAATCACCCGCTGTTTTCTTTACAAAACAACGGAAATAGTGCTCATTAATGGGATGATCTTATCTTTCGTCTACATTCTTAATGGTTTCTCGAAATTTCTCACAAACCACTGAAGCAGACGAGTTCGTTTACAATTTTAGAAGATAATCATTCCTCGTCTTGAAATTAAAAGCCTATAATTTTTGTCACGTTGTCCAACGCGAAAGTCTCGTGGCCCATCAGCAAAAAACATGTAATATTTTTGTTTATATAGCACCATTCGCGCTGACATAGCAAAATTCTCAAATCAGTCGTCATACTAATAACTTGCACCATCAACCTTTCGTTAACGATTTTCAAATATTTAAAAAGTCAAAAACTGACACAGCACCACTGATTCCAAAAATATTTGGTCTCGTAAACTAGTGGCTCGCCATCTTCTTGTCGCGACTTCATGCCAAGACAAGCTTAACGAATATCAGGTCACACGACAACCTTTTACGTAGCTGTAAAATTTCATTTATCTTTTTATCAATTGCTCGTACGTTTTGAAAAACTAATTGTACATGTGATGATACTGTTTCATCCGCCTTTTAACAACAGTGAATGATTTTCAAAAGGCAATTACAAGTCATTCAGCAATACTCTGCTCCAGTAAACAAGCTCGCCGCTTTTCCCCTCAAGCGTGAAAAATGACCAGCGCCTTCGCGACAAAAGCTTCAAGACTGTGGCTCAAACGCGATCCTGCTCGTAGTTGTCTACACCTCCCATGTAAACTTGTCTTTAATATTTATTTTGCAACGCAATTTCTCTCGTGACACCACCGTCAATGAAGCGAAAGTCTCTGACAGTTGTCATACCAACCTTTCAATCGAACAACACCATTTGTCTTCGCAGGAATTCAATAGCCCTTTTCACGGTTAGCTTGTTACATTTGCATCACAATACACTTGAACATAGAAGCGAGGCAATTTCGGGCACAAGCTGCAAAACATCGTGTTTTTCTTGAGCTCCTTCAACTCTTTTAGTATAAAAACAGTTTTTAAAATGTAGAAGAACTGAAATTCTTTTAGTTTACATTGTTTTTAGAAAAAATTGTAAAACGAATTTTCTCTATTAATAAAGAGTAGATTCGCATAAGCAACAGGGAGATCGGGTTACGATATTTACGGTAAATTTTAACTAAAATAGTTGTATATTTAGTTGTTCTCCGTTGTTTAACTATTTTTATACTAATATAGTTCAAGGAGCTCAAGAAAATCACGATGTTTTCCAGCTTGTGCCCGAAATTGCCTCGCTTCTATGTTTAGCTGTATTGTTATGCAAATATTTCAGGTTAACCGTGAAAAGGGCTATTGTTACACAAAAAGTCTTACACAGGAATGTAAAGAATGCTTCGACGATGGCAATAACTGGCTGCTGCGCGCGCAGCAGCCATTAAAAATCCTGTACCGGCTTGGAACCTTCTCATAAATCGCCTTTCATTTATATTTATATAATTCACTGTGTAAAACTCGCACCGTGATTGGTTTAGAACTGTTATCTATTTAACAAATAGATTCCATGTTGCCGTGCGTCTGTTCAGTAATAGATCACAGATGACGTCAAAATGTGGTAAGAACAAAAAAGTGGCCAACGAGCCGCTGCGGCGAGTTGGTCACTGATGTTCTTACAACATTTTGACGTCTTCTGTGATCTATTACTGAACAGACCCACGGCAACATGGAATCTATTTGTTTTATATAATTTTGGAGATATTCGCTTCGGATTTTCACTTGAATGTACGCTAAATAAGCCGATAAAAATTATGTCAACAAACATCGAGTTTAGGCCACAGTGTTTTCATGCACTCAAATAAAACTTTGTGAAAACTAAACGGCTTAAAATACACTACAGCTCAACTCAGCAAATGTTTCGAAAAGCAAATATTTAGAGACTAACCTCTATTCCGTCCTGATATGAGGAAAAACAATCTGAATTATTCCAGTCCAAATCCCGTTGCAAGTCGCTTATAAACGGCGAACGATAATCCCGCTAAATTTATCGGATTCTGTTCACAAATTATGAGCTAAAGGACCATCATATTTTCCTCCAAGTTCTAGCCAAACTTTAAAAGCCGATTTAAAATTCGTATCAATTGAACTACATTGAATTTCCGACGGAATATTTCCAGTTTGACGAAAATATTTCTCTGTTTTGAGCGAAGGATTTGTTGGAGCAGGCAGGGCGCCCGCGCGTTTTCCCGCTTCGTGACGTCATTCGTGCGTCTGTACTCTAATAGATAACAGTTCTAAACCAATCACGGCGCGAGTTTTACACAGTGAATTATATAATTAACAAATAGATTCCATGTTGCCGTGCGTCTGTTCAGTAATAGATCACAGATGACGTCAAAATGTGGTAAGAACAAAAAAGTGGCCAACGAGCCGCTGCGGCGAGTTGGTCACTGATGTTCTTACCACATTTTGACGTCTGCTGTGATCTATTACTGAACAGACCCACGGCAACATGGAATCTATTTGTTTTATATAATTTTGGAGATATTCGCTTCGGATTTTCACTTGATTGTACGCTAAATAAGCCGATAAAAATTAATGTCAACAAACATCGAGTTTAGGCCACAGTGTTTCCATGCACTTAAAATAAAACTTTGTGAAAACTAAACGGCTTAAAATAAATTACAGCTCAACTCAGCAAATGTTTCGAGAAGCAAATATTTAGAGACTAACCTCTATTCCGTCCTGATATGAGCAAAAACAATCTGAATTTAGCGGGATTATCGTTCGCCGTTTATAAGCGACTTGCAACGGGATTTGGACTGGAATAATTCAGATTGTTTTTGCTCATATCAGGACGGAATAGAGGTTAGTCTCTAAATATTTGCTTCTCGAAACATTTGCTGAGTTGAGCTGTAATTTATTTTAAGCCGTTTAGTTTTCACAAAGTTTTATTTTAAGTGCATGGAAACACTGTGGCCTAAACTCGATGTTTGTTGACATTAATTTTTATCGGCTTATTTAGCGTACAATCAAGTGAAAATCCGAAGCGAATATCTCCAAAATTATATAAAACAAATAGATTCCATGTTGCCGTGGGTCTGTTCAGTAATAGATCACAGAAGACGTCAAAATGTGGTAAGAACATCAGTGACCAACTCGCCGCAGCGGCTCGTTGGCCACTTTTTTGTTCTTACCACATTTTGACGTCATCTGTGATCTATTACTGAACAGACGCACGGCAACATGGAATCTATTTGTTAAACAGATTACAAACAGTCTCAAATAGCCATGCAATTAATTAATAACATAACACAGTGAAATAAAAAAATTAAAGGTGTTACATGCGAGAAATAACACGTAAGTTTATATGTATAAACATTCGGTTAAAAACGAGGCATGGACGTTTTTGCACACTGACTTAATGTACTTGTCTCGAGTGACAGAAATTATTTATTTTGTGATGGACGCTTCCAGCAATAACTCAAACTACGCACACTAATCTCCGTTTGTGTTTCGAAAATCAGAAAAGCTTAAAACAAATCAGCTTAAAAAGTTTGAATATGTAAACAAAAGCAAAAACTCCTCAATAAAACAGTAAGCTTATAACGCTCGGAGAAAGTGTACATGTACAACGGTTTAAATAATTATTTTCGCTACCATATTTTCAACTTACCAAACTTTAGCTGCTGCTGAGGCCCGAACTGAAGTGCAATCGTCCTTTCTGCTTTCGTCGTGAGCCGGAATGAAATACGAGCTCTTGAAGGAAAAAGCTCTAAAAGCTTTGACCAGTCGTTTCTCCTCGACAGATGACTCCACTTGCGTCGAAAAGTACAAATGTAGTCTTGTCGACTGTCCAAGAAAATTTTAGCCACTCTTGATCGAATACGAAAGCATGAAGAAAATAGTTTGCAAGCCAATTTTCACCAATTATAATCTGGTTACCGGTTACCGGTTACCGATTTCAGAATTTCAGTTACCGGTTACCGATTCCTAATTTGGCATCTTTACAACATTTCTTGGGTACTAACTATTAAAATATCTATAAAACATGAATTGTCGAACTGTTGCCTACTATAGAAACAACAAATAAAGCGCTAGATTAAAAGATATCAAAATATATTTTGAAGTCTTGCTGAAAATAACAATTGCTGTCACGTTATCTTCCTTGTGCAAGAGTGCGAAGTTTGTACCGTTATAACTTCGAGAATATTGAATCAAAAATGCGGATCTTTCCAGGTGTGATAGTTCATTGGGTACTGTAGCCATCGCAATATATCTCTCGCGCATCGCAACACATGATTAATGTAAACCAGCTTACAAAATATGGAAGGCGCATCTTTTGACCCTCCCATGTCCCATTTTCAAAAAGTTATAACTTTCTTTGTAGACATTGAATTCTCAAACTCATTAATAACTCATGAGCTAATTAACCTATGAGAAGCCACGCATTTCGTCACGTGTATGAGGTTTGATACCCGGTGAAGACCATGTGGCGGGAACGTTAGTCACGTGCATGATTCTGGATATCCAATTAAATGACAGATGAAGACCACTAGTGATCTTCATATGCAATTTTATTGGATATCCAGATTCTTGCGGCATTTATATGACTTAGACTTAAACTAAATAATTATCATGTAAGCATTTTTCAAAGAAAAAAATAATTCAATGTTTTACCAGCTGGAGTCGAACCTGTGATCTTCTGCACGGTAGTCGGACGCTCTACCATTGAGCTACAAGTTACTTGAATGACTTAGTGCATTAAAGTAGATTATCATCATGCTCGAAATGCAAAATAACAACTTTTCACTCATTAGTGCTTTCTTTTTAAAGCATTTGTTTGAGAAGCAATCTAAAAAACTCGTGCTTCGGGTTTCATCGTGGTATCCAAAGATCTTGAAACAAATAAAAGCACTCGGCCGAAGCGGCCTCGTGCTTTCATTTGTTTCTCGATCTTTGGATACCACGATGAAACCCTCGCACTCGTTTTTTATATACTACATGAAACACAACTACACACTCGAGCACACTACTAAGTGTACTACCCATCGCAAATTGCGAAATGCCCATCGCAATACCAATGAACGATTAATCAAGCAACACAAAACACCTTTGCTCTGATCGCAAATTATCTACTTCCGGTTCTTCTCTCTTGTTACCGACTTTGTGCTTTAATAACTTTGGACTCCATGTAAATATCAACGTGAAAGTAACAGAATCGTAAGTTAATAAGGTGCTTTCCACATCGCAATCATCGAACAGATCATCGCAACACATGCCAAAAATATATCAACTTACTGAATATGGCCGGCGTAGCGTTTGACTCGCCATGTGCCATTTTCAAAAAGTTATAACTTTCTATACAGACATTGAAATGAAACACAACTACACAATCGAGTACACTACTAAGTGTACTACCCATCGCAAGTTGCGGGATACCCATCGCAGCGGCAATGATCGATTTATCAAGCAACACAAAACACCTTTGCTCTGGTCGAACAATCTACTTCCGGTTCACCTACTTTAGTAACCAACTTTGTGCTTGAATAACTTTCGACTCCGTGTAAATATCAACGTGACAGTAACAGAATCGTAAGTTAATAAGGTGCTTTCCACATCGCAATCATCGAACAGATCATCGCAACACATGCCAAAAATATATCAACTGGCGTATATAGCGTTTGACCCGCCATGTGCCATTTTTAGAAAGTTATAACTTTCTATACAGACACTGAAATAACAAACAACTACACAATCGAGCACACTACTAAGTGTACTACCCATCGCAAGTTTCGGGATACCCATCGCAGCAGCAACGATCGATGTATCAAGCAACAACTTTGCTCTGGCCGAACAATCTACTTCCGGTTCACCTCCGTGTAAATATCAACGTGAAAGTAAGAGAATCGCAAGTTAATAAGGTGTTCTCCTCATCGCAATCATCGAACCGACAGATCATCGCAACACATGCCAAAAATATATCAACTCACTGAATATGGCCGGCGTAGCGTTTGATCCGCCATGTGCAATTATAATAGTTATAACTTTCTATACAGAGATTGAAATGAAACATAACTACACAATCGAGCAAAATACTAAGTTTACTTCCCATCGCACGTTATGGTATGTCCATCGCAACAGCAATGATCGATTTATTAAGTAACATGATAACTCCTTTGATCTAGAAGAAAATAATCTACTTCTGGTTCTTCTATCTGGATGCCAACTTTGTGGTTTAGTAACTTTCGATTGACATACAAATATCAACAACATGAACGTAACAGAATCGTAAGTTAATAACATAATCACTTTTGGTCTATAATAATAATATAAACAAACGACGCAACAGACATGTTCTATTCAATCCATCGCAATGTTCTAACAGATCAGCGCACATCGCATTCTTTAAATATACCAGCTTACAAAATTAAATATGACTTTTGAGTGCTTTAAAATTTAAATCGAACATAAAGCTGTGTGTACTACCCATCGCAAGTATCATAAGATCCATTGCAACAGCTGTGGCAGATTTGTTAAGACTTGAGTGAATACTTGATTCATCTCACTCCTGTAAAAGGCTAATGCAGCACGTCCGGCAAGAAAAATTTCAGGTTAAAAAATCCATGGAAGGAAAGAGTCAACTGTCTTCATGCAATCTGCCTCGTTTGCTTACCTAAACGTTGTACAGCCTGGGTTATGTTTTGTTGCGACTGACTTTAATTAATGAATATAGTAACCAATATTTTCTCATCTAATTAAAAAATGCTTATTTCGGGCGGGCATAATATTTAGATAGTTCCTGCTAGTGAAGGATATGGGCTGTGTCAAGTCAACTTTAACAACACTGTTGGATCTATCTTGCTTGACAACAATACAAATGTCATTTCATTTCCTAATTACTTTTTTTGGAATGGACGACTTTCTTTTACTTTTCTTGGATGTTGTCTCTTTCTCATTTTCTTTCCCTCTCTGTTCAGCATGCATCATGTACGTGTGGTACAGGGTGTGCCCTCCCTGTGTGCCAAAAATACGCGCATTCGCTGTATTTCGGCCTACTCCCTCGTTCCTCATTAGTAATAGTGTCATAAGCTCTGGTAGCAGAACGGAGCAGATAATTTCAGTAAAGGATTTTATACCGTACATGTTTGCAAATGTATAGCTTTGCACTGGGAGATCGTAAAGGCCTCTTTCACTAGAGGGTACTTTCCAGGAAAAGTGAGGAAGTAATTATTTTTGAAAAGAAAATAACTTCTTTTCTCCAAAGAAAGTGAATAGTGCGGTTAATTCACGATCCCGCACTTGCAAAAACTCTTTTCTAGAAATATTTTTTGAAGCCATTAAACGCTCATTTTCTAAACTATCTATCTTTTCTGTTGGTAAAAGAAACACGCTTGATAAAACAAGTTCAAGAAAATACCAAAATCAGCAAAGAGAAAAGCGACAACAAATAAGAGACTCCGGCATCTTACCTTAGTGCGAACCATGGTTATCAGCAGTAGACACACATTGTGCAATTGCCCTGTAATTACACGTGTATCTACACCGATAAACACGGACAACATCATAAACTCAACCTAATTTTTTTGATGGCTTGGTGGAAAGTAACGCTAGGTAAGGAATATACGTGAGAGAGAAACAACGTATTTTTCCCACGCGGAACCTTTTTACCCTACACACCTTGAGAATGCGTTAATTGCGTTGATTGGTTCAACATTACTAAATAGGATAAATGGACTGATTACAGTAATGTGTTACTTCCGGATTTCATACAGCTAAAAGAATGGAAATTTTACAACGCTAGGAAATCGGCGTATAGATTATTTGCTCGTTCCCACGAAAGTCTAAAAGTTATAATACTCAATTGCAACGAATTATTCTAAATTTGACTCCCATTGTGTGCGTTGTTAGCCGGGGTTGTTAGGGGTGCGCACTTGCGACACGTTTGTAGTTGCGTAAAATGCCGGTCACGCCAAAATGTGATTTATTAATTGCGACAAAAACTGCCGCATACACACTAACGGGCACTAAACATGCACACAGGTGAATGACAGGCGACGAGGACTTGAATCTTTTACTCAAGCGTTCTGGATTTTTTGCTCATAATGTAATGACACGGATGGCGAAACGTTTGAAGTTTGCTCGCTGTCGGCTGTGGCAGCGTGACCTGTCATCGGGCAAAGTTGGCTTGGCTGAGAATATAGAACGAGTACTCTGCGCATGTTCAACAAATTGGTTCCAGCCAGAGGTCTCGATTCTTGGTGCTGACCAAAAGGATCGTGGTCTCTGGGGACGAGAATGGTAGGTACCCTAAGAGAAGAACCGGAAGTAGATAATTTGCGGTCAGAGCATAGTTGTTGTTATGTTGCTTGATAAATCGATCATTGCCGCTGCGATGGGCATTCCGCAACTTGAGATGGGTAGTACACTTAGTAGTGTACTCGAGTGTGTAGTTGTGTTTCATTTCAATGTCTGTATAGAAAGTTATAACTTTTTGAAAATGGCACATGGCGAGTCAAATGCTACTCCGGCCATATTTAGCTAGTTGATATATTTTTGGCATGTGTTGCGATGATCTGTTCGATGATTGCGATGAGGAGAGCACCTTATTAAATTACGATTCTGTTACTTTCACGTTGATATTTACACGGAGTCCAAAGTTATTAAAGCACAAAGTCGGTAACCAGAGAGAAGAACCGGAAGTAGATAATTTGCGATCAGAGCAAAGGTGTTTTGTGTTGCTTGATTAATCGTTCATTGGTATTGCGATGGGCATTCCGCAATTTGCGATGGGTAGTACACTTAGTAGTGTGCTAGAGTGTGTAGTTGTGTTTCATTTCAATGTCTATAAAGAAAGTTATAACTTTTTGAAAATGGCACATGGCGAGTCAAACGCTAAGTTGGGCATATTCAGTAAGTTGATATATTTTTCGCATGTTTTTGCGATGATCTGTTCGATGATTGCGATGTGGAAAGCACCTTATTAACTTACGATTCTGTTACTTTCACGTTGATATTTAAAAGGAGTCCAAAATTATTAAAGCACAAAGTCGGTAACCAGAGAGAAGAACCGGAAGTAGATAATTTGCGATCAGAGCAAAGGTGTTTTGTGTTGCTTGATTAATCGTTCATTGCTATTGCGATGGACATTCCGCAATTTGCGATGGGTAGTACACTTAGTAGTGTGCTCGAGTGTGTAGTTGTGTTTCATTTCAACGACTATAAAAAAAGTTATAACTTTTGAAAATGGGACATGGGAGGGTCAAAAGATGCGCCTTCCATATTTTGTAAGCTGGTTTACATTAATCATGTGTTGCGATGCGCGAGAGATATATTGCGATGGCTACAGTACCCAATGAACTATCACACCTGGAAAGATCCGCATTTTTGATTCAATATTCTCGAAGTTATAACGATACAAACTTCGCACTCTTGCACAAGGAAGATAACGTGACAGCAATTGTTATTTTCAGCAAGACTTCAAAATATATTTTGATATCTTTTAATCTAGCGCTTTATTTGTTGTTTCTATACTAGTTCAGTTCGACAATTCATGTTTTATAGATATTTTAATAGTTAGTACCCAAGAAATGTGCCAAATTAGGAATCGGTAACCGGTAACTGAAATTCTGAAATCGGTAACCGGTAACCGGTAACCAGATTATAATTGGTTTAACCAATTATAATCTGGTTACCGGTTACCGGTTACCGATTTCAGAATTTCAGTTACCGGTTACCGATTCCTAATTTGGCATCTTTACAACATTTCTTGGGTACCAACTATTAAAATATCTATAAAACACGAATTGTCGAACTGTTGCATAGTGTAGAAACAACAAATAAAGCGCTAGATTAAAAGATATCAAAATATTTTTTGAAGTCTAGCTGAAAATAACAATTGCTGTCACGTTATCTTCCTTGGGCAAGAGTGCGAAGTTTGTATCGTTATAACTTCGAGAATATTGAATCAAAAATGCGGTTCTTTCCAGGTGTGATAGTTCATTGGGTACTGTAGCCATCGCAATATATCTCTCGCGCATCGCAACACATGATTAATGTAAACCAGCTTACAAAATATGGAAGGCGCATCTTTTGACCCTCCCATGTCCCATTTTCAAAAAGTTATAACTTTCTTTGTAGACATTGAATTCTCAAACTCATTAATAACTCATGAGCTAATTAACCTATGAGAAGCCACGCATTTCGTCACGTGTATGAGGTTTGATACCCGGTGAAGACCATGTGGCGGGAACGTTAGTCACGTGCATGATTCTGGATATCCAATTAAATGACAGATGAAGACCACTAGTGATCTTCATATGCAATTTTATTGGATATCCAGATTCTTGCGGCATTTATATGACTTAGACTTAAACTAAATAATTATCATGTAAGCATTTTTCAAAGAAAAAAATAATTCAATGTTTTACCAGCTGGAGTCGAACCTGTGATCTTCTGCACGGTAGTCGGACGCTCTACCATTGAGCTACAAGTTACTTGAATGACTTAGTGCATTAAAGTAGATTATCATCATGCTCGAAATGCAAAATAACAACTTTTCACTCATTAGTGCTTTCTTTTTAAAGCATTTGTTTGAGAAGCAATCTAAAAAACTCGTGCTTCGGGTTTCATCGTGGTATCCAAAGATCTTGAAACAAATAAAAGCACTCGGCCGAAGCGGCCTCGTGCTTTCATTTGTTTCTCGATCTTTGGATACCACGATGAAACCCTCGCACTCGTTTTTTATATACTACATGAAACACAACTACACACTCGAGCACACTACTAAGTGTACTACCCATCGCAAATTGCGAAATGCCCATCGCAATACCAATGAACGATTAATCAAGCAACACAAAACACCTTTGCTCTGATCGCAAATTATCTACTTCCGGTTCTTCTCTCTTGTTACCGACTTTGTGCTTTAATAACTTTGGACTCCATGTAAATATCAACGTGAAAGTAACAGAATCGTAAGTTAATAAGGTGCTTTCCACATCGCAATCATCGAACAGATCATCGCAACACATGCCAAAAATATATCAACTTACTGAATATGGCCGGCGTAGCGTTTGACTCGCCATGTGCCATTTTCAAAAAGTTATAACTTTCTATACAGACATTGAAATGAAACACAACTACACAATCGAGTACACTACTAAGTGTACTACCCATCGCAAGTTGCGGGATACCCATCGCAGCGGCAATGATCGATTTATCAAGCAACACAAAACACCTTTGCTCTGGTCGAACAATCTACTTCCGGTTCACCTACTTTAGTAACCAACTTTGTGCTTGAATAACTTTCGACTCCGTGTAAATATCAACGTGACAGTAACAGAATCGTAAGTTAATAAGGTGCTTTCCACATCGCAATCATCGAACAGATCATCGCAACACATGCCAAAAATATATCAACTGGCGTATATAGCGTTTGACCCGCCATGTGCCATTTTTAGAAAGTTATAACTTTCTATACAGACACTGAAATAACAAACAACTACACAATCGAGCACACTACTAAGTGTACTACCCATCGCAAGTTTCGGATACCCATCGCAGCAGCAACGATCGATGTATCAAGCAACAACTTTGCTCTGGCCGAACAATCTACTTCCGGTTCACCTCCGTGTAAATATCAACGTGAAAGTAAGAGAATCGCAAGTTAATAAGGTGTTCTCCTCATCGCAATCATCGAAACCGACAGATCATCGCAACACATGCCAAAAATATATCAACTCACTGAATATGGCCGGCGTAGCGTTTGATCCGCCATGTGCAATTATAATAGTTATAA